>JACDRP010000127.1:0-131176 GCA_013841185.1 Hycleus phaleratus
ATAGTCGACTTTGTCATAGTAACGGATCTACAAACAATTACAGAATACCACCAATAATTTTAATTATAGATAACAATATCAGCTTCCTATTGGATAATAAATAAAACTGGATTACCGTTAGTATTCCGTCAAGCTGGTACACAACAAGAGAGTGCCGGCCAATTTGATGAACACGAATTAGCCCGTATGGTCAATCCATTTTTGTTCAGTTTCTCCGATCATGATGCCAGTCCAACAATCAATGCACGTATTGGCCGATTTGTTATCAAAAATAGCCAACCACAATGGTGTACGAATTTCCATGTACAAAAGGGGGTACAAATACGAAAATTACACGTTATCAATGATAATAATAATAACAACAACAATAATAATAATAACGATGATATTAGTGATAATAACGGTAATAAAAGCGATACGGTTTTTATTGTTGGTATAGAAGTACGTCCTGGACGGGGGAAATACCGTTCAACTACCAACATAATAACGATATTACCCCGTTATCAATTGTATAATCATAGTAGTTATCGGTTGTTGTTTACGCAGAATTGTTTTATAAAAAATCAACAACAACCGGCTAATAAACAACAACAACAATATTTGATAAAAACAATACCAAATTCCCATATACCATTCAATTGGCCACGGATTGATCAACCCTTATTATTGTGTGTATCAATTGATAATATCAACGATTGTTGTTGGTCTTATGGTATCAAAATTGACGAAATCAATTCGTTACATATCAATATACGCGATATAAATGGGCGGATGTATTTTTTACGTTTGGAGATTTTATTGAAGAACAACATAACCTTTCAAATTATCTTTATCGATGCTGATAAACTACCACCACCGATCCGTATTGATAATTTCAGTGAAGTATCAATACGTTTCGGACAGACGAATTGTAAAGATTTGATCAGTTTGATACGGCCACATACTAGTGTACCGTATGCTTGGGATCAACCCTTCTTTTACGATAATGGTGGTAATAATGACCAAATTATTGGCGGTAATTATAAGCGACATAAGAATCGTTATAATGGTAAACAGACGTTGATGTTGATAGCACCGGGTAATGTTGTTGAATATTACGATTTAAATAAATTAGGCCAACAGAATAGTTTAACTTATGAGAATTTCATCTATATTGCCTTTTGTGGTACATTTAAACATTCATATAATTCGAAAATTATCAAAAATAAACAACAATTAAATCCATTATTATCGGAAATTGAGAATCAAGAATTAGTATTGGATGTTATTCGAAATAATCAGATTGTTTTGGCGAAGAAACAACAAGGTAAACGGTCACAATTATGGCGGATGACACCCGATGGTTATCTACAACATGAGGGTAGTAATCCACCGATATTACCACAACAACAACAACAGTATAATAAATTTGGTAATATTTGGGTGTTGGATATTGAGAATACAGCATTACAACCGAATATTTATACGAAATTGATGTTGCGCCGGATTGATCCAAGACGTAAGTCGACACAAACGTGGCGTTTCACCGATGATGGACGTTTGTGTTGTGCACATTATAATATGTGTGTACAGGCACAGGATGGGTTCTTTGGTTTGCGGCCAGGTAAGGGCATTTTTTTGTAATATTAGGGCATTAAATTTATGCCTCTTCTATTGTTATGCCGAGCATACGTATATAACCATTTTAGTCTGTTACTAGAGGTCATTTTCAGGTAGAATGATTAATTAACTACGATATTGGGGCATTAAATTTATGCCTCTTGTATTATTATGCCGAGCATACGTATATAACCATTTTAGTCTGTTACGAGAGGTCATTTTCAGGTAGAAAGATTAATTAACTATGATATTGGGGCATTAAATTTATGCCTCTTGTATTGTTATTCTAAGCATACTTTGTATGTAACCATTTAGAGATAATCTGCTGAGATAGAAAGATAACTTGCTTATTTATAGAGCGATTAGTTACTAACAACATCTCTTACTTTAATTAGGGCATTAAATCTATGCTTCTTCTATTATTATCCGTATTTTGTATTCAAGTATTTTGATATAGTCTGCTGGGCATGAGGACATTTTTAGACAGAAAGATTTATTAAAAATGTGATATTGGGGCATTACATCTATACCTCAAATGTGATATTGGGACACTAAATTTATGCCTCTTCTATTATTATGTTTAGAATATTTTGAATGCAACCACTCCAAGATAGGATATTTTTAGATAACAATAACAGATTCTCTCATTTACCGTAATTAAGGCATTAACATTAAGCCCATTTTATTGGCATGCTTACTAAATATTGGTTGTAGGCATTATTAGATAGTATTTTATTAAATTAGGGACATATTTAATTATAGTTAGGTAAGTTTTTGGCTGATTTGTTAGGGATTAGTTCCTAGCAAAAACAGAATCTCTTACCTTGATTGAGGCATTAATTTTATGCTTCCTCTGTTGTTATGCTTACAATTGTTTGTATTCAACTATTCTGAGATAGTCTGGCAGGGCATTTTCATATAGAATGATTAATTAATTAACTGTGATATTGGGGCATTGCCTCTTCAATTATTATGTTTAAATCATTCTGAAATAGGGCATTTTCATATAGAAAGATTAGTCTATAGCAACAGCAGAATCTCGAATTTATCTTGTTTGAAGCATTAAATTGAAGCTCATTTTATTGTCATGCTTACAGAATATTGGTTCTAAGCATCATTAGATACTATTTTGCTCAATTGAAGGCATATTTAGACCTACTTAGCCAAGTTTTTGGCTTATTTATAGAAGGATTAGATCCTAGCAGAATCTCTCTTACCTTGATTGAGGCATTACGTTTCTGTTTCTTCTGTTATTATGCTTTGTGTGATTGTGTGCTGGACATGAAAACATTTTTTCATGGAAAAGTTCATTAACATTGTGATATTGGGAGATCAAATCTATGCCTCTTCTATAGTTATGCTTAGAATATTTTGTGTTCGACTATTCTGAGCTAGTGCCACTGAGACAGGACATTTTCAAACATATAGATTAGTCAACTGTGATATTGAGGCATTAAATTTATGCCTCTTCTATTATTATGCTTTAAATGTTTTGTATGTAACCATTCTGGGATAGGGCATTTTCAGATAGAAAGATTAGTCTGTAACAACAGCAAAATTTCTGACTTATCTTGATTGAGGCCTTAAATTAAAGCTCATTTTGTTGTCATGCTCATGAAATATAAGCTGTAATCATTTTTAGATGGTTTATTGTGGAAATAAGGACATATTTAAAACTTTTTTTTGGCTAATTTGTAGAGGGACTAGCAATAGCAGAGTCCCCCAATAAGCTTCATTTGAGTTTCTTCTATCGTCAAGCTTTATCTTATGTATTTAAGCATTTTTAGATTATCTGGTGGCTAATTACGGGCATATTTGAGCATTTTTAGATAGAGAGATCATTCTGTAGTAACAATTAGTATCGTTCAATTATCTTTGATTGAAGCTATGAGTTTTTTCTATTGTTATGCTTATTATTTTGGATAAAACATTGTTAGATAGTCTGTTATGGAAATAAGCGCATATTTAAGCATTTTTAGCTGTCTTTTTGGCTTATTTATAGAGGCAGTAGCTTCTATCAAATTTGAGTGTCTTCTGTTGTTATGCTGGGCAAAAATGGGCAAGCTAATCATTTTTTTAGCCAGTTTATAAAGGAATTTGTTCATATCTGAAACATGACATTTTATTTTTGATTAGCAATTATCAACAGCAAATTCTTTTGTGATGATGCTTCAACTACTTTAGATATAAGCATTGTTAAATAGTCTACCATGGACATGAGGGTCAAATTAGCAATATTTAATTAGTTTTATCGTTATGTTTACAATATTTTCAATATAAGCATTTGTAAATAGTCTACTGTTGCAGTAAATAACACAATTTATTAAAATTATGCCATCTTTAGGCATAATTTACAAAATTGTTAGCATTTTTGTTGAATTTTTAGTGAAATTTTTGTCGTTTGTTCTATAAGCATAATGTACAGTGTTGTAAATTTGAGAATGATTACTTTCTTTAAGTACTTCTAAACAAAACAAAATTATCATCATCATTCTATCAGTGCAATGATTATAAGAGCAATGCTGCAAATTTTCCACAACGATTGGAGCAGTACATATTTCAATAATTTTGACATTTTAATTGCTATAAATCTACTCATTTATATCATAAGTATCATTATCAGGAGTAATGCTACAAATTTTCCACAATGCTTATGGGAGTACATTTTTGAATTGTTTCAATTTAGTTGTTTATAATTGTACTTATATCTAAAAAAGCTATTCATAGGCATTTTTATGAGTATCAATATTGGAAGTAATGCTACAGATTTTTCACAATGCTTATGACAATAAATTTTTGAATTGTTTCAATTTAGTTGTTTATAGTTACGCTTATATCTAAAATAGCTGTTCATAAGCATTCTTATCAGTACACTACATTGATATCATAAGTATCATTATCAGGAAAAATGATACAAATTTTTCATAATGCTTATGGCAATACATTTTTGAATTATTTCAATTTAGTTCTTTATATTTATACTTATATCTAAAATAGCTTTTCATAAGTATTTTTATGAGTCATTATTAAAAGCAATGCTACAGATTTTTCATAACGATTGTAACACTACATTTTTTCAATTATTTTGGGCAATGCAGTTGTTTATAATTTTACTCATTTATATCATTCTTATCTGTATAATTATTAGGAGCAACGCTACAAAATTTTCACAAAACTTATGACAACAAATTTTTGAATTGCTTCAATTCAGTTGTTTATATCTAAAACAGCTATCCATAAGGATTGTTATGAGTATCATTATTAGGAGTAATGCTACAGATTTTTCACAACGATTGTAACACTACATTTTTTCAATTATTTCAGAGAATTTAGTTGTTTATAAATCTACTCATTTATATCATAAAAATTCTTATCAGTATCATTAATAGGAGCAATGCTACAAAATTTTCACAATGCTTATGGCAGTTACTTTTTGAATTGTTTCAAATGTTTATATCTAAAATAGCTATCTATAGGCATTTTTATCAGTATTATTGTTAGGAGTTGTGAATTTTCACAATGCTTATAACATTGTACTTTTCCAAATTGTTTCAGGTAATTCGGTCGTTTTAGGCTTACCACAACCAATCTGTCACATTTTAACCGATAAAGGTATACCAATCGAACAGGCAATTTGTCGTCAACGTTTACGTCCCGGTTCTGGTCTCTTATCAATCCATATCGATATGGACGGTCCGACACGTGTCTTATCAATCAAAGATATGAAAGAACAAACGAAATTATACGCCATCTCTGATGATCGTGATTGGGTGAATATATCAAAGAATCAACGACCAAACCTGTTATCACATGATATTGATAATAATGATAATAATAATAATAGAGAATTACAATTACAATTGAATCTAGAAGGTTTAGGAATTAGTTTGATTTGTTGTAAAAATAATGAAGAATTACTATATGGATTATTTTCGAATATAATTAGTGAGGCTATCATTACAACACAAATGAAACAATTTTGTGTTAGTATTGGTTATGTACAGATTGATAATCAATTGTTTGAGACACCAGTGCCTGTGATTTTCTATCCAACACCACCCCCAACAACAACAACAACAACAGGGGGTGCTTCAACAACCCCCTCAACAACAACTAGTGAGAATTTATTGAATTCGAAACTGCCAACTATTGATTTCACATGTGAATTACAACAACAACAACAACAATTGAATGCGATTATCTTCAAATATTTCATCATCAAATTCAAGAAATTGACGATATCGTTGGAGGAGCGATTGTTGTTGAAATTCTTCGATTTCATTGGTATCAACAAGATCTACGATGATGAATTGTTATCGAATGATGATGAATTATCCGATATCCAATCGACGAATTTCAATGATAACAACAACAATATCAAACGCTATTATTTCGGCGTATTGCAGATCATTTTGGGCCAAATTCGTTTGAGTATGAAGACAACAACGACCAAATTACCGAAGAATCTACAAAAAATCAAACGGAAATTGAATCTAACTTTGATAACATTCGAGGATGCTGCTGTGGAGTTGGAACCGTTCGATCGCCGGCACCCTTTCGAAACCGGCCCATTTCTAATCAATTCGATCATTAAACATTTCAAAGACGAACTGCTATGGCAAGCCGGTATAATTTTGGGCTCGGTGGATTTCCTCGGTAATCCATTGGGTTTCGTTAACGATGTCAGTGAGGGCTTTACGAATCTTCGTGAAGGCAATGTCATATCATTATTTAAAAATGTAACGCACGGTCTATCGAATTCAACAGTTAAATTAACCGAAACAATCTCGGATGGTTTGGGGCTGATTATTTTGGATGATACGCACGAGGAGATCCGCCAGAAGATCTTAAGACAGCATAATAATTTGGATAATGCGATTTGTACGAGTACAAGTCGGGATCATTTGATTGCCGGTGTTAAAGGTTTAGGTTTTGGTATATTGGGTGGTGCTACGGGTATTTTTAAACAGATCTATGATGGTGCCCAACAAGATGGTATACCGGGTGTATTTTCTGGTTTTGGTAAAGGTCTAGTTGGGGCTGTTACTAAACCGGTGGTTGGTGTGTTGGATTTTGCATCGGAAACGGCAAGGGCTGTACGGGATTCGAGTCGTTGGTAAGTTTTTTTTTTTTTAAGAATTTTTACCATTATTGTGCCATTTTGGGGAGTAATTTTGGTTGAAATAGTGAAAATGATACCTGTACTTGTACAAAAGAGCATAGTGGAACATTTGTTACAAAATGCTCGTCGTACAATTAGGCTTATTGTATTTTGCAACCATCTCTAATAGCTTTACAATAACGAATTGTTCTGGTATGAAAATGCTTAATTGTACAATGATTGAGAATTTTTGCCATCATTGTAGCATTTTGGTTCAAATAAGCATGATTTTACTGTACTGTAAATTACACGTATTGTTATGCAAAAGGGTAAAATGGAACATTTGTTACAAAATGCTTATGATACAGTTAGGCTTATTGTATCTTGTAACTGCTATTTAGAACATTTTCACAATATGGAATTGCCTTGTTACTTTACAAATCTATTCTAAATAATTCATGATGTGAAAGTACTTAATTTAATAAAATATTTGAGAATTTTTGCTATTATTGTGGCATTTTTGGGGGAATTTTGGTTCTAATAGTGTAAATGATACAACATGATCATGATACAATTAGGCTTATTGTATTATGTAAATTCTCAAGTATCTCGTTAGAGCATTTTTACAATAACGAATTATTCTGGTATGAAAATGCTTAATTTTCTACAATGATTGAGAATTTTTGTCATTATTGTAGCATTTTTGTGGTAATTTTGGTTTAAATAACCATGATTCTAGTGTAAATTTCACGTATAGTTGTGCAAAAGAGTAAAATGGAACATTTGTTACAAAATGCGTATGATACAATTAGGCTTATTGTATCTTGTAACTGCTATTTAGAGCATTTTCACAATATGGAATTGCCTTGTTACTTTATAAATCTATCCTAAATACTTGATGATGTGAAAGTGATTAATTTGATAAAATATTTGAGAATTTTTGCTATTATTGTGGCATTTTTGGGGGTAATTTTGGTTCAAATAGTGTAAATGATACAACATGATCATGGTACAATTAGGCTTATTGTATTTTATAAATTCTCAAGTATCTCGTTAGAGCATTTTTACAATAACGAGTTATTCTGGTATGAAAATGCTTAATATTCTACAATCATTGAGAATTTTTGCCATTATTGTATCATTTTTGTGGTAATTTTGGTTCAAATGAGCATGATTCTAATGTAAATTGCACACATAGTTGTGCAAAGGAGCAAAATGGAACATGTGTTACAAAATGCTCATAATACAATTAGGCTTATTGTATCTTATAACTGATTAGGAATCTTCTTAGAGCATTTTCACAATATGGAATTGCCTTGTTACTTTACAAATCTATCCTAAATAATTGATGATGTGAAAGTGCTTAATTTAATAAAATGTTTGAGAATTTTTGCTATTATTGTGGCATTTTTGTGCTAATTTTGGTTCAAATGAGCATGATTCTAATGTAAATTGCACGCATAGTTGTGCAAAGAGGTAAAATGGAACGTTTGTTACAAAATGCTCATGATACAGTTAGGCTTATTGTATCTTATAACTGATTAGGAAACTTTTTAGAGCATTTTCACAATATGGAATTGAGTTGTTACTTTACAAATCCATCCTAAATAATTGATGATATGAAAATGTTGATTATGTAAAATGATTCAGAATTTTTACTATTATTGTAGCATTTTTGGGAGTCAATTTAGTTCAAATAGTACACGTGTAATTGTGCAAAAGAGCATAATGCAACATTTGTTACAAAATACTAATGCTACAATTATGATTTTTGTATCTTGTAACTTCTTAAGTGACTTTTTAGATCATTTTTACTACAACGAATAGCTTTATTACTTTACAAATCTATCGCAAAGAATTAATGATATGAAAATGCTTAATTTTGTAAAATGACTGACAATTTTTGCTATTATTGTAACATTTTGTTATTACTGCAGCTTTTTTGAGGGTAATTTTGGTTCAAATAGTGTAAATGATATGTGCAGTTGTGCAAAATAGCATAATGCAACATTTGTTACAAAATGATCAAGCTCTACAATTAGACTTTTTGTATCTTGTAACTTTTCAAGTATCTTTTTAGAGCATTTTTACAATAACGAATTGCATTGTTACTTTACAAATCCATTCCAAAGAATTAATGATATGAAAATGCTTGATTTTATAAAATGATTGAGAATTTTTGCCATTATGGTTCAAATGAGCATGATTTGGGTGTAAATGACACGTGTAGTTGTGCAAAAGAACATAATGGAAGATTTCTTACAAAAAGCTCATGCTAAAGTTAGTCTTTTTGTATCTTACTACTTCTCAAGTACTCACAGTTCCTTATATTTTAGAGCATTTTCAAAAGAACGAATTGCCTCCTTTTTGCAAATCTATGCCAAAGAATTAATGATATGAAAATGTTCAATTTTGTACAGTGATCAAGAAATTTTGTTATTGTAACATTTTAGGGATAATTTTGGTTAAAGTAAACATGATTTTAGTGTAAATGACACGTGTAGTTGTGCAAATGAGCATAATGGAACTTTTTTCACAAAATGCTTAAGTACAATTTGATTTTTTGTAGCTTATAACTTCTCAAATACTGTTTTTAGAGCATTTTTACAATAACAAATTGTTTTGTTACTTCACAAATTTACACAATTAATGATGTGAAAATGCTTGAAAAAAGTTGCAAAACTTGTAGCATTTCCAATTTATTACAAACAATTGATTTCATTACCGAAATATCTATTTTTGAATTGAAAAAAATGTGTAAAATATGATAGAACAGCATTTTTCCGATTTGTGTAACATTTGTTACAAAAAACCAATGATTTCCCTCTTTTATAGCTTCTCATTTACTATTCTATTCTTATATGCTTTTTCACATTAATAAATTAACTTGATATTTTAAAGATTCATTCGAAAGAATTGCTAATGTGAAAATGTTTAATTGATATAGCTCATGATACAGTAGTGCAAAAATGACTAATTCCTCTCGTATTTCTAGATATTTACTATAAAAAGCTCATATTATATTTACATGGCCTGATTACGAATATTCTAATGCTTCATATACTTTTGCAGGCATTATTTCATTCCAATATAAAATCATCTTGAAGATTTGTTAAGATGAAAATGCTTAATCTGCAATGCTAAAACAAAATTTTGAAGTTTTGATCTCTTGTAATATTTTCCAATTAAGAATATTCAAGCTGGACTATTAAATGTGAAAATTTTCTTGTAACTGTACAGCATTTTTCTCATATTTGTAACATTTGTTACAAAATGCTCACTTCCTGAAATTCTCTTTTACATCTAGAATTAACGTACAAATTCTTATTATTTAATATTTTGGGTTGAAACTAAACGAATACTCAAGATTTATAGAAATGTGAAAATGCTTATCTTGTGTCTTATTTTACAGTAAAACAGTACCGGAACGGGTACGTTTACCACGTTGTATCTACGGTCCAGGTGGTCTTCTACCACGATATAGTGCAAAACAAAGCCAAGGACAACAATATTTATATATTGTCAATGATAAGTAAGTCATATTCACTTAAATAAGCACAAGATTTGATGTAAATGCTTCCCTTTTTTCCTTCTTTTAGAAATTACAAAGAACAATTAGTTGGTTATGAGATATTGGGTAGTGCATCACAGGATTTACATTGTATAATATCAAATTTGAAATTACGCATTGTTGCCAGTACCCACCCACCTGAATTAATATCAGTCATTGATTGTGATTTAAATGATATAGAAACATGTAATGTTATAACAGAACGTGAAAAAGATAATCAAGAATATCGTTATTATATTGAAATTATTATCCATATAAGGAATGGTACAACAAGTAGTTCATTATTGACAAATGCTGATCCAATCAAACGGCCACGTGTACGTTGTAAAACAATTGAATTAGCTAAAACAGTTGCACAACAAATCCATTATGCTAAACAATTGTACTTCGAACATCTATATACATTAACTATTAATGGTGATAATCAGATAAATCTTATTACAGAAGACTGAAATTGTTTATGAAAAGATTAATTCAATGTGTATGTTAGAATTTGGTGAAAATGCTTCAATTTTAATTTGTTTAATAAAATAATTGTTAATTAATATTTGAATCGATCAAATCACAAAAATAATTACAACAACAATAAGCATGTATTTTGTAGCATTGTTTTCTATTGCAGGCAGAATTTGTAAATATTGTAAAGTTTCTATTTAGACAAACGAGCATTTTCATCTACAAGTTACACTACTCTACCATCATCCTTGTGTATACTTTTTACATTGTATTTCAGCGTTTTCCCTGCTAGTGGTGAAAAATACAAATATTTTGAAGAAAACATTTTCACATTTCAAATTTCATAATGCTTTTGTAAATCACAGACGTTACAAAGTTTCTACCAAACAAATCCTCAATTTTTGACATATTTACATTATACTTTTCAATTACAGTATTTTCACAAGACACATGACAAAGATTTTTGTAACGAAACTTCATTACTTTAAAGATATTTACATTATGCTTTAGACTTTTTACATTTCACATTTTCACCTAAGAAAATGGCATCATTTTCAATTTCAAAATGCTTTTGTAAATGACAGACGTTACAGCGAAGTTTCCATCAAACAAATCCTAAATTCCGAAAGCATTTACATTATGCTTTTCACTTGCAGCATTTTTGTAAGATGATAGCGTATTTTCATGTGTTGTACATTATGTTACAGCATTTTCACAAGACCCTCGAAAGAGATTTTTGTGACAAAACTTCATTACTTTAAAGATATTGACATTATGCTTTAGACTTTTTACGTTTCACCATTTTCACCCAAGAAAATGACACAAACGGAATTGAAGAAAATAACATCATTTTCACAGTTTAAATTTCAGAAAGTTTTTGTAAATGACAGACGTTACAGCGAAGTTTCCATCAAACAAATCTTCAATTTCGAAAGCATTTACATTATGCTTTTCACTTGCAGCGTTTTTTGTAAGATGATAGCGTATTTTCATGTGTTGTACATTATGTTACAGCATTTTCACAAGGCGAGATTTTTGTGACAAAACGACATTTAAAGATATTTACATTATGCTCACACTTTTTACATTTCATCATTTTCACCCAAGAAAATGACAAACAGAATTGAAGAAAATTACACAAAATTTGGAACAAATGGTTTGTACAAGTTAGTTTATTTAAAAAAAATATTACATTTCTGCTGCTCTATTTTTTACACTGTTTTACAGCATTGTCCAAAAACAAGTTTTATTTTAATGAAAATCCACTCATTTAACCGGACTTGATATTCGTTTTCACCATACTGCCACATGCTTGACATTTACATGAAATTGGCACCGATACCTTCTTTGTCCATGTGACATAATCATCGCATTCTAACGGTATTTCAATTATTTTCAATTTTATACCACGACAACATTCACAGAGCGATTCGTGACGACCAATTACTAAATTTAACAACAAAAATAATCAAAAATTTACAAAAATACACCATTAATGCTTACGTGGATTATAAGCATGTGCCGAATAACAATTGCCTTGGCATTCCATAAAACCCACAATTGCTTCTTTATTTTTACAAAAACCATGCTTAGTGTGGTTGACTTGAATGAAACCGATCGTTTTTGGTAATGCTACCGGTGTTGGTGTGCAAGTACCTGATGATTTATACAAGTTACAAATGCTGATCGAATGTAACATTTCATTATTATACTTACTTAATGATTCAGATGTTAGGTTACAATGTTTACAACATCCTTTCTGGTATAAATTCTCAATAGGGCAATCATCAATGAATGGACATGATTCTTGTTGTGTTGTGATCGTTAATTGATGATCACCAATCGATTCACATGTAAATGTTGTACATAAATCATCAGTTTGCCATTTATCACCAGGTTTATGTAATTCTTGTTCATTGAAAACACAATGCGTTTGTACACAATCACCACAACATTTATCTAATGCTTCACGATATTCATAACCTAATTTACATTCTTTGTTGCATGTTTCTATATTCGTTTGTTTAGTGATCTCATTTTTGTCATTCAATTTACACACGATTTGTTCACATTTATCACGATCATTATGTACAATGTCACCAACTTCTAATGTTTTATTATTGTATTTACATGAAGTTTTTCTATAATGCTCACAACATTTACCATCGAATTTCACAACATTATAGTTGTAATCATTTTGTAAATCTTCACTTGGTTTGTCACAATTCTCCAAAATCGTCTGTATTTGTGGTGTATCATTGGCCATAATACAATAGTATTGTGTACAGAAATCATCCGAGAACCAAATATCATCGATTTGGTGTAATTTGCCATCAGTATCGATACATTGTTGTAATTTACACTGGCCACAGCATTGATTTGGATCTTTCGATTCTTGATATTCATAGCCGTAATCGCAATTTTTATTACAATTGGTCAATAGGATGTCTTTTTTAACATTACTACCATCATCGGCTTGTTTACATTCAATCATTGTACAAATGTCATCATGCTTTGTCCATTTCTCACCGATACTGTACACTTTATTAGCATCATCCTTACAAGCGGTCCGGGCAATATCTGGGCAACATTTCTGTGGCTTATATTTGTATTCCAGTTGATAATCATGGAAATCTGGTGATTGGTCGATTGTTAAGCATTCCAATTTTGTACATAATGCTACATAATCACCAGACTTGGTTTTTGTACATTTACATTGCCGACAAGCTCCATCGAACCATGTTTCATCCAAATCTTTAATCAATTGTTGTTTTTCGTACATTTCCAACAAAATCTCTCGATTATGCTTATCAATTTTGTATTGTGTCTCATATAAGCATTTATCTTTGGGTGGTGTACATTGATATTTCGGACAGCATTGATCATTATCATTGATTTGTTCCAAATTGTAGAATTGTTGACATTTCGGTGGTTGCGGACATAAATCCTTTTTACAAACGTATTTCACAACTGGACAACAACCGGTTGTGTCAATTTCACGAACATAACCATCATCTAGTTGTACATTTGTGACATTATCAATTTTGTCACAATCTTCAATCGGTTTACATTCACAAATGAATTGTTGACAACCGTTCGGTTTTTTATCTAATTTCATCATTTGTCCCGGCCCGCATTGTAATGCTTGTGGTTGTGTACATGTGGCATTTTTGATATCTTCAATACACACGGTTTTATCACAACATTCATCATCATTTGTGGGTAATCGTTTGAGTATAGAGCCAGTTTCACAGATCGGTTCACTTGGACATTGTTGTTGTTCACAAATCATTTGTACACCATCACATGTACATTTTGTACATTTATCCTTTTTCCAAATGTCACCGTGATGATGGCCTTCATCATCACAAATTTGACAGAATTCCGGTTTTACACATGTACGATTCGACAATACTAAACCATCCGGACAATAACAGCCGTCTTTTGGTATATGTACACAATGATCACTATCATTGCAACTTTTTTGACATTCCAATTCGCATGTTTTGTAAATTTGACCGATTGGGCAGGTTTTCGGTGGGCATAAATCTTGCGTACGCCAATTTGTACAAAAACCGGAACTTGTACAATCATTAGCATAAGCTTCAATTGATGTACATAATGATTCAGCATTATCATAACAAATATCATGATGACACCATTCTAAAAATAAATCGGGTTTGTTCAATTTCAAACATTGTCCAAATTTGTTTTCATCGAGTAATTGTAAACATGGGTCGGTTGTTGGAAGTTTACACTTTTTGGCAGGTGGGTTTTTACATTTTCCTTGATCATCATCATATGACCACAATTGTGTCAATGCTTCAACATCATCAGGTATATCATTTTGCGGGTCTTTATTACAATCGCCACACAATCCCTCGAATTTACCCGAATATTTGTGCGATGGTGCTTTGATTGACACACCCAATGATGGATAGTACACATTGATATCAATTTGTAAATCTTTCAAAAAGAATTTCAAATGCTTAGTGTTGGGTTTACGGCGAATTTCCAATGATTTCTCGAAATTTACACTAATTGGTGTCGGTTTATCATTGACTGATATCACCAAATCTTCCTTTAAATCATTGTGTAACACCTGTATTGTTAATTGTTTATACAAAAGTGTCACTTTTTCGATACAAACTTTGTCACTATGATCACGACATTGACCATTCGTTATCAAAACTTGGAATTTATGTTGCTTTCTACCAGTTTTTATACCTTTTGTTTTTTGTAAAACATCTCTGGACATAATGTACGTACAATTGCCATTGATTAAGAAATCATTTTGATCATAAGTGACATATTTCAAGTATGGCAGAACGTTACATTCACAATCACGACAATTCAATGGTTTTATACATTGATTCTTGTAACGTACCAAACCTGGTGGACAATAACAACCGGGGAAACACAGTTGTGACACTTTTGGACATGTTTCATCCAAATTATTGATTGTGTCACATGTTGGTTCGCATTTGCGTCGGTAGCAATCGTAATACACAAATGGGGCTTCACAGGTTGCCGCTGAAATATGATAGATCGGTCAATGATGATATTGTATCATTGTGACATTGTTACACAATTGCAACATCGTTCACATTGTTACACAATTGTATCATTGTCACATTGTTAAACATTTGTATCATTATGTAACATTGTTACACGATTGTATCATTGTGTCACATTGTTACAAAATACGTACAACAATCATGTTGTATTCTCCATTGCGGCAGATCAAGGTCTGGATCATTTGATAAGCATTCCGTGACGAAATTCTCCAATGCTTGGCATTTACATTGATCATCATTGTTGGTTTCCAAGCATGAGCATGTCGTTTCAATACATTTCGTCATGAAATCATCAATGCTGACTTTATCATGACATACATTGAACGATTCATCTCTGTAAAGAGAGTGTAACTTGTAGAAAATTAAGAGTAGAGAAAGTGTAATTTAATGCTACAATTAGTGTAACTTTTAGGAAACTCACTTGATTTTATTGCAAATCTTCAATGCTTTCGTTTGTTGTTCAATTGGACAGATTTTCGTGTCACATTGACTCTGATCGGGTAATGCCCAACTATTGCCAAAAATCTCCGTTGTTCTAGCCGCTTTACCATCGGGTTTCCTCTTATCATCATATGGGTTATTATTGTAGAAACCACAAAGACCATCGATTTCTTCGAGCCGTTTTGCCACAACACCAATTTTGATGTTGTTTTGTTTGTCCAAAAGTAGCCAAAAACCGTAATAATTCGATGTGAAAAGTAGAGTTTTACCTAAACGATCAATTGTAAATGCTTGGGAATCTTTAGTGATCTTCTTCGTTTGTTCGATTGTGTACACAAAACCGTCATATTCAATTGTTAAATCCGGATTGAATACAATCACGTGATCCTGATGGCGGATTATTACACTTTTTCTGCATTGTTGTGTACAATTTTTCCTTACTGCAACCAAAAGAGAGTTGGTCAAAAATTTTGCCTTACCTCCTCAAATCAACTTACATGAGATATCCCAATTGTCGTGGATTAAATCACGTGCCAAAACGTGATTACAGATGTCATATTCGAATTCGACCCCATCAAACGTACTGAACAGATTCCCAGTTACATTACAAACGGCTTCTTGGGGTGGTGGTGGTACACAGGAGAATTTCGGGCAAGCATCTTCGGCGGCTTGTTGGTCCGGTACTTTCACGAAATTCGGCGGACAACTCATCAACGGACACTCTTTCTTACCCTCAACAATCTCCGGTTCGATGTCAACAAGTTCACAATGATATTTTGGACAGATACGTTTGATATTCGATTGTGTCACATTTTCGGGTTTCTTCAAATTCCATCCTTTGCCTGTCACAGCTGATTTAACGCCTGTATATTTGGTTTTAATGTAACTTTTCGTTTTGCGGAACATTCTAAACATTGCCGACTCATTTTCGGTAATATCATCGTTGTCTTCAACAATTTGATCTTCAACTACTCGAAAACCCGGTGGACAGGTCAATTTCGGGCATGCTCCAATTGCCGGTTGGGGTTCATCTTTAACGAGTAGTTCTTCCGGTTTTTGGACAATTTCACAATCTCTCTCGTCATCCGGACAGTCTTCAATGCCATCACACCACGATTCGGTGTTGACACAAGTGTTGCTTGTTGGGCATAAGGTGGTACCTTCTGGGCACGGTTCACAGGTACAATCACAGGTGGTGGTGACGGTACTACGCAGACCTAGGTCGCATTTTGGACAGCGTTTGGGTTTGCATGAAGAAATTCCACCTGAAAACCACTCATTTAGTATTATGACACAATGCTGAACTTTGTGTAACTACCTAAGCGACATAAGCATTGTTCGCAAATGTGATTTTCAAACAATGTAGCAACCGGATAGTGATTATTTCCGATGATACAAGGGCACAATGAACGTTCCACACAATTCTCACCATCGTACCATAGGTTATTGTTACATTTACACTTGGGTAACTCTTCAATTTCCTCGGTGATGTCCAAATTTGGGCAATAGTTACATTTCGTTGGAATCTTCCGCTTTTTGGACGGTTTTGTTGTTGGTACTACCGGGTACGGTTCGTATTTACCCAACAGTTCAGTTTGTAACTGGATATCCTCTTGCCAAGTTACTGGCAAAATCTTCAAATACTGAGTCTTTATGGGTTTTTTGAAATAGTTAACTTGAGGGTTCTTGGTATCATAATTACCATAGAAGATCATCTCTTCATTGGTAATATCGTTCAATAATGGGTTCCAATTGACACCATCCGATGAGTGGATCAATTTGTAGGAAGTAACCCAACCATTTTGACCACCCTTGGTGACCAAACCGGTCAAAATTCGTTTATCGTTGAAGTTGAACTGTGCAAATTCATTTGGTGAATTGGTCAAGGGTTGCCAAAAATTTTGCGTCTTTTGCAATTTAATACTAGTCTTATTGAATTTCGGTTTTAATTCGGAACTAACAATAATTTGCTCATCAGCAAACATACCATCACTGAGACCCATCGGTTCGGCAACGTACTCACTGGTCGTTTTGATCTCTTCAACTTCCAACAACTCCTTTGGTACCGATTTTGTTGTTGGTACATCATCCCGACAACCGATCAATTCAACCCGTAGGGCAATCTCATCGTGCCATGTTAACGGGTTGATTCGCAAAATTTTCGCCTCAATCGGTTGGCTAAACATCAATTTGATTGGTGTTTTTGGTTCCAAAGGTCCGCGGAAGATTTGAGGTACTTGTTTTTCATTATCAACAATATAGAAGTACTTGACACCATCAGTACTGTAGGTTATACGGAAACTTGTAACGTACTGATCGTACAATCGACTACCGGCAATAATCACCCCGTAGATTGCTTCCAAGTTCTTCAAATTGATCTGTAAGTACTCGTTTTTCGTGGATTGTTTTGGCATCCAACTACCACCGGAATTTTTCGTTATCGGTTGGTCTAAACGTACATTCCATGGGGAGAAGTACTTGTTCAGGGTACTGCTGGCTGTGAATGCGTCATCAGGAAGATGTGGTTCGCTACTTATCAGATTCACATAGCTGCAAAATTTTTGATTGAAGATTAAAGGTGTACAAATTTGGTACTTTACTTACTGATTATCTTCGCATTGATTTGGTGGTGTTACAGTAGTACTGGGGATTACAATTTCGTCGTCTTGTTCAATTGTGGCCTCGATTGGAAGAATTCTGGTTTCTTCTGCGATTTCCTCCGGTTCAATTATATCGCTTATCACTTCTTCGATGCAAGCTGATTGGTCGCAAGTGTAGAAATTGTCAATACATTGGCAGAATTCGCATTCAGATTCTTGGTAAACAGTTCCAGGCTGTGGATTATAATTTGGATCAATTTGGGGTACTCCACAAAGAGTTCCCTAGTTTGTTTGGACATTTTGCCAAACTTAGGGAGGATTTTGGTTGATTTTGCAATGATTTTGAAGATTTTGGGTGATTTTGGGCAATACCTTACCTTGACCAATTTACCATCCCTGGATCGGCACATACAATCCTCAACATTCAGGCAATTCTCTTGATTGATCCAGAATTGTCCTTTTTGGCATTTTTGTTGTTTCTTTTCTGGTATACATCCAGGACTGCATTTGTCACCATTTTGACAGAAACCCTTCTCTTTAACAATTGACGAATAATAATGACATAAGTTATCACAATCAAAAGCACATTCATCATAAATTTGGCCTGATGGACATTCTGCAAAAATACAAAAGGAACAAAAATAATGAAAAAAAAAATTTCCGGAGCAAAATTTTAATGTTTCTTTTTTGGATCAAAAACTACACTTGTATTGCTTTAATGTTTGTGTTTTGTGACAAAAAGAAGAAATCAATACTTGCTTGATGGTTCGATTGCTTCTTCTATAAAATTGGCGACAGTATCGACGATTTTCTCTTCTAGAAAAAAATGTAATTTTGTCACAATTACAGCTTTTTGTCACAATTTGTACGTACCACATTGACAGTTGATGCGAATTTCGAAATCTGGACACGATTTGCCCGCTTCCGGATAACAAATCAAACCTTTATCCAAATCACAGTCGACTTTTAATCCAGTTTTATCCCACGGTACTCGTGAACGTACCGTCCTACAATGGATACTCTTCATATCGGTACGATCACAGGCGGCGGAATTCTCCAAAGTACTCTACAAGAAACCCCAAAAAGTTACACTTTCTGCCAAGAAATGACACAATTACCAAATATCTGATCGATGGGATTTCTTCAATATCTTTCTGTTTTGTTGGGGATTTTGTTTTAGTACCAAAAATTTTATTGCGATTTATCCATTTTGACCATCCAGATTTACACTGGATTAAGTCCAAGGGTTTCTCTTGTAATGGAATTTCTTCGGTGATTTCCAAATTTTTACACGGTTGCCCTTTACAGACTTTCTGCCCGTTGAAGCATTGACAACTGTGACATTGGTCCTCTTCAATTGTGTCACCTTCAAAATAAGTGCGATTTTCAATGACCAGACATGGAGTTTTACATAATTTCTTCGGTGTACACTCCAAATAGGACGAATTTGTGTAAATCTGTCCCGGTGGACATGCTTTCAAATCACAACCTTCAACGCAATTGTTTTGCTCCTGTTCATCTGAACAAAATTTGTACTTTTGTTGTTCCAATAAATTGTCACAAGTTTCAATCGGGCAAATCGCCACACACGGACTGTACGATGAACAATGCTCATCGCATTGTATTGCTGTGAAATGTACATTAATCACGTGATTATTTGGTACCAATGACACTTACGGCATAGATCCTGTGATCGCCATCGGATATGTACACCTTTCTTGTTACATTCGTGAGCATAGGCCGCTAATGCTGTACACAAACATTCACAATCACCACCTTGATCACAAGCACAAGTGTCGAAAATACACTTTTCGTAATAGTGATCAACCGGTACTTCCGAGTGACACATTTCGAACAATTGCGATTTCAATAAGTGACATTTTTTCCTTGCCCAAATTTGTCGTTCTGGATAATTTCGACATGTATCTTGAATTTCCAACGTTTCCGGGCAGTACGACTGTAATTTCCAGGAGTCGCCAAAAATTTTGGCAGACACCTCAACGAAACCACCGGAAGGTGTTTGGAAATCATCATTGATATTATCGTTGTAGTTGCCACAAAGACCTTTCACTTTATTCTTCCATTGTGTTGATAATTTCAGATAAATACGAGTACCATGATCCCAGAGGAGTTGTAAGCCCAATTCACGAACATCGACAATTACAAATAAGCCTTTTTCGCGTAATTGAATCAAATCGGTACCAATTTTTGGCAATGGCTTATCTTTGGTGAGGGTCAAAATTGATTTTTCGTTGGTAGTACTGTGGCTGATACGTATTGTTATCGATTTCGAACAAGTAGTACCCAAGGTACTGCACGGTACATTTTGGATTGATATGTCGAAAGAGCCGAGAGTTGTTGAACCTTTTGCAAAAACATAATCACATTGGCCTTGGTAATCGTAATGTTTACCGTCGAATGTTTTGAAATGGGAATCACCAAAGGTACTGCATTCACCTGGACATTCGAATTGGGAACAATGCCATTTGCCACTTTTACAAAGGCTGTAAATTTTAGTTTAATTTGAGTGACAATTGTTCCATTTACACTAAATAGAAGCATTACCATGAGTTACAATCGATATTGAAATGTTCATTTTCATTGAAACTCCTACCACCATGGCTGCATGGGCATTCTTGGGGTTTTACACAACGATTCGTACTTGTGTCCAGAATGTAGCCTTTTTTGCATTGACATCCAGATTTACAAGTACCACTTTTCACCGAATGTTCCACATGCATATTCTAAGCATATTGAGTTACATAAAACTCGCAAGAAAAGTGACAAAATACTGACCTTGCATGTGATTTGTTGTAAATCCTTACACGTTGTGAACTCAAAATTGTCGGATGTGTTACATTTCAAATTTGGCTCAGTTGGTTCCGAGTACTTTGCCAAATCTTCAATTGTAGCCGGGATACAACTCCACAGGGCATTTACACAGGTACTGAAAGATTTTCCATTAGAATTCGTACTGGTTGTAGTATGGGAAAAGTGCCAAAAAGGGGATCTTACCATAATTGTGCATCACCCAAATTTTTGCGTACCTCCTGGTACCCAGCCGGGTAATCGTCGCCATTCCGACTACAACTGCATTGTTCTACCGGTACACACTCCCCATCGTCGCCGTCCAAAACTTGCCCCTCCGGACAGGTGCACCCCTCAATGCATTGTTGTTGATTACAGCCGGTTGCAGAAATTTCACTACTGATATCAGCGCAGGTACGATGGCACGAATTACCACATAATTGGTACTTTTGTCCATTGTAGCATTGAATACCGCATTGTTTCACATCATTGCGCCAATCAATTTGCAAGTTTTGTTGCCGTGCACATTCCTCAGCATAGGCGGCAATTATCGGACATAAACATTTGGACATTTGTTGTTCGGTACCACCACAAGAGCACATATCGTACAGGCAATCTTGATAGAATTGTTCCGGATCCACATACAAATGACACTCTGTAATTGAACGAGTGTAACAATTGTTACAAATTTGTGACATTCCAGTTTACCTTGGAATAATTTGGATTTGATCACCAAGCATTGTTGTTCAGCTAATTGTTTCTTATGGGCATTAATATCGCATGGGTGTGGTAAGGGAATGTTGGGCAAATCGAAACAATGCTCCTCGTCGACTTTCCATTTGTTGGCAAATGGTATGGGTGTGGTTTCGATGTCATTTTCCGGTGTCAAAAAATCATCCTTTTGATTACCATTGTAAGTACCACAAAGGCCTTTGGTTTTCTCCTCGAAATTCGCTGGTATATCAATGTGGACTCTAGTGGTACCATCCCACCATACAGCAATACCATTCGGTAATTTTGTCACAATATAAACATTAGTGACACGTTTGATGATAAGCTTATCGTTGAGTTTGTATGGTAGTTTTTCGACGATTTTACCATTCACTAGAACCTCATGGTTTTGTTTCAAATCGATGACGTCATTTGGTAAACGTATGGTTAGTGATTTGGTACAAGATGGTGTATTGCCAAAAGTTGTAGTATCTCTACTAAAGCCCAAAATTTTGGAAATAGCCCCATTGCATGCTACATTCTCGGCTTCAATTGCCAAATCTTTGGTCTTCAGTAGATAATACGAGCATTGTCCCATAAAATCGTAATGCTTGCCATCGAAAGTCGTGTAATGTGGATCACCAACAACTGTACATCGGGCATCGCATTTGATCTCTGTACAAATCCATTGGCCATTTTTAGCGCATGTACAAGTATTGCAATCTTTCTTGATGATTTCACCAGATTGGAAATTCTTGCCACGCAATTTACATTTACATTGATCGGGTTGGATGCATTGGTCATCCTGTAGGACGGTACCATTTGGACAAAAACAGCCTTCAATGCAGGTATCTGAGTCGGCAATTGTTCGTTCTGAGTCGTTTTGATCTGCTTGGACTTCTAGTGAAACACTACCACAGGTGGGCTGGTGCGATTGGCCGCAGGATTTGTAGATTCGGCCACCGGAACATTGGATTGCTGGAAAATGGAAGGTCATTTTGAAGTGTTCACTTCAACTTTGTTGAAGTAGAAGACCTCAGAATAGCTGAGGTCAATCTTTGCAATAGTTGAGCAGAAACATTATTGTGAAGCAAGAGAATTCAACTATTGAGGAAAATTCGGAATATCTGAGGTGGTTTTTGGTCTTAGATCTGCCTAACGACATACCAGAATTGAGGTCAGTTAGTAGAATATCTGAGGTCAATTTTTGCAAAAATTAAAAGAGCTACTTCATTTTTTAACAAGCAGAAAACGATTATTGAGGAATTCTCACTGTCTAAGATAGTTTTAGATCTGAGGTCAATTTTTTTAACATTTAATGGACCTACTTCATGTACAAACAGAGACCATTACAATTGAAGCAACTATTGCGGAAATTTTGGAAATTTGAGGTAGTTTCAGACCTGAGAACTGCATGACTACTCTCCAGAAAATCTCAGAGCATCTGAGGTCAACTTTTTGCAATAGTTAAAGAAGCTGTTTCATTTATATACAAATAGAAAAAGTGAAATAAAAGTATTACTATTGAGGAAAATTTAGAATATCTGAGGTAGTTTTCCGCCCGACATCTGCCTAATCACTTACCAGAATTGAGGTCAGTTACTAGAATATCTGAGATCAATTAAAGGAGCTACTTTACTATTGAACAAACAGAAAACGAGGTGCAAAAACCCTAAATTATTGAGGAAAACTCTGAATATCTGAGGTTGTTTTAAATTTGTGGTCAGAAAAAAACTTCAAGATATCTGAGGTCAATTTTTGCAACAGTTAATGGAAGCAACTATTGAGGAAAATTCGGTAATTTCAGATCTGAGGTCAATTTTTTGCAATAGCTGAAGAGCTGCTTGATTTTTATACAAATAGAAAACATTGTGAAATAAAAGTACCTCACTATTGAGCAAAATTTAGAGTTACTTTTGGACCTTAACACTACTCAGGAAAGAACCTCAGAATATCTGAGGTCTGTTTTTGCAACAGTTGAGGGATCTGCTTTGCTTTTATGCAAACAAAAATACCTAAACGCTTGTGGAAAGACCTCAGAATATCTGAGGTAACTTTATTAACTACGTAGGGCTACTCACGGCAGGTATTTTGATCACGCCAATTCAACGATTTAACGATGCCTTCATGGATACACTCCCTGACAAAAATATTCATGACCTCACAAGCACATTGTGCAGGATCCGCTTTTTGGCACGAACAATAATCCCATTTGCAAGCATCCAAAAGAAGTGAAGTGTCCATAGCCTTCAAAAAAATCACAAGCATTGCTTACAAAATTGCAACCAATTCAATCATTGGGGTGGTAAATTTCAAAATTAATCAATTACCTTTTGACATTGGATAAATTTATCGTCGTTTAACAGTTTTTTACAGAAACTTGTAGCCTTCAGGGCTGAAACTTTATTGTCTTTGCACGTATGTTGATCATTGGGTATATCACTGCAAACATCCCCAAAATCATCAGTCTTCCAACTGGTTGCCAAATTGAAGATATTCTTCGTTTTCTTGTGATTACTCATCAGCAAATCATTAACCGGTATGCCATCTAAACGTCCACATAAGCCTTCAGTTTTATTCCACAGATTTTCATTAACATTCACTTGCAAAAAATATTCACTATCCCATTTCAATTGTAAGCCCAAATTCTCAATGGCAACAATCACAAAATGGGCTAATTTGTAGATTTTCAAACCATTAATTTGGCTCGGTATTGGTAATGTTTTGGTACCATCACCGAAAATCACCGAATTATCCTCCGTTTTCTTCACATAGAATTGCTTATCGCCCATATAAATTTTAATGATAAGCGCACGCTTATGCTGATCATTTTTCACAATCACTTCGAACGTATTGTCGCTACTATCGCGCAACAAAACATGACTGCATTTCGACAAGAAGCTGAAAACTTTGCCATCGAAGGTCTTGTAATGGGCAGCGGACCATGTGAAACACACCCCCGGTTGGGGCTGGATGCGTCTCTGTTTCATTGGCACATTTTTCACACCATGATAACCATTCATTGTTGTATTGATTCGGATAATACGCGAATCTTTAATCGATTTCGTTTTCACCCCACTGCTCACCCAACGGGCATTTGGGTCTTCTACAATTGGTGGTGAAATTTGTGAAAATGCTTACAATTTCGACTTACCCAAAATGCACTGTGGTACGGCTGCCGGTTGAAATTGGCCGGTTCGATAGTAGCATGTGTACAAAGTGGCTGCGGTGTACTCGAAAAATGACCCATGCGGGCATGATACCGAGCATGTTATGCTTTCCCCATCACCCGAACATTTATAAGCGCCGTTGAATTGGGTTTTTTTGAAATTACAATCGTCTTTTCCTGGAAATACGGGTGAAAATTTGCAAATTCGGCCGATTTGGCGTAAATGTGAAAATGCTTACTGTATTGGCATTGGGTGCCGGTGAATTCCGTCGGACATAGGCACATAATGCCGACGCATCTGCCGCCGTTTTCGCACGGCGGTGAACAACCCCTCATTGGGGCATGCCCGTACCCACCCGTATAGCTCGATTTGATCGATTTGATACCGCTGGAAACCGTCTTGACGCCACCCCTAATAATGCAAAATTTCATGCTGATCTTTCATCGCATCGCCAATTAACTCACCCGATATAACTCGAACCGGTTTTGTAGTAGCTTTTGAGTGCATTGGGGACGTACATTTGGCCACTGGAATTGCCCGAAAAGCATTTGCAAAATTTTTGACCGGTGTTAAGGGGAAACACAATGCCACTTACCTTGTTGGGGTTGTAGTGAGGCCGGCAGAAATCGCCGAAAATACAAGAAATCGCCACATTCTTTGAATGAAAACAACTGAATGTTATCGTAGAGGAGCACTACTATTTATAATCGTGTTATGTTTGGGAAAAAAATATATGTCAAGGTGCTATCACTGCGGGTTTCAAAATTTCCTGCATTGATAACGGGTATCATCTACTGCCGAAAATACACCTACACATGGACTTATAATTAGATCGATTTATTTCATAGAAAAGTACAGAATGTCCTAGTGAAAATACGAAAGCATTGGGCATTAATGCTTACTATTTTGTAAACAAATAATTCTTGTAATAAATGCTAACGAAAGTGTAATTTTGGTGTAATTTGTAGTTCAATGCTTATTATTTTGTCAATCTTTGCTATTTTAGTAAATCAATGCTTATCGATTTTTCACATTTGTAGTCCAATGCTTATTTGACAAATCATTGCCCTTTTGGCAAAAATCAAAACCTTTATTGCTATCCCTAGCGAGTTAATTGGCAATGTAACTTTTATCAATAAATGTCACATTAATGCTTATTAAATTGCCTAAATTCGGTGACAAAACAAAATCTTTAAGCGTTTTCAGTGGGATATTCGATATATTCTGTAAGTAACCTTGACTTTCTAAATGTTTAGTTTTGATATGACAATTTCAGGAAACAAAAAAAATTGATATACCATAAATCGTTATTCGGTTATTCCTTCTTATCAACAAAAACAAAAAAAAAACACAATAATGACACCAATTAATTGATGTTTTGGTTTTCTTATCTTAATTAGGCGAAATAAAATTGTGTCAAAATTTAAGAAAACATTTGCAAATTTTAGCGATAACTCCATAAATTATTGATCCAAAAAAATTATCAAAATTTCTAATTTTACACCCGTGTTTATGATTTTTTTTCACTTTGATTATGTTACGTAAACTACCCCGTTGTTGGTCCGCATGAAAACAGCATAAGCATTGTATTTATAGTTTTGCATTCATGCTTATTGAATTTGCCACATTGAATATGGCCAAAAATGCCTTCTTGTTGTTTTCCATCAGCATTACAGCATTTTCCACTTATACTTAAGTATTTTCACCCGTAAATTATATGAAAATTTATTTTGCTATTTTATAAGCATATTTGTAATGCTTTGTATATACATCCAGAAATGACCTTTATTTAAATATTTACATATCGTGTAGCATAGCTAGTGAATTATGGATACATACAATGCCTCATGAAAACAGCATAAGCATGGGATTTATAATTTTGCATGCTTATTGAATTTGCCACATTAACTCTGCTCTAAAAATGCCTTCATTATGTTTTTACAGTGAAATTTTGCAAGCATTCGACAGAATTGTGTTCCATCAGCATTAAAACATTTTCTACTTGTGCTGATATAGCATGTGTAAGAATTTTCACTCGTAGATTTTTGGGAATTTATTTTGCCATATTATAATCATGTTTATAATGCTTTATACATTGAAATTATCCACAAATGATATTTCATTTGAATATTTACACATCTTGTAGCATAGCTAGTGATTTATGGCTTATTTCCTTATTTTTGAACCCTTATGATGATCATAATTGGTACTGTAAAGGTTTACAAAAGTGATAAAATACCATCACTGAAAGGTGTAAAAGCTGAATTTGTAGTAAATCCTGCCATAGTTGAACTATGACATTATGACATTTCAAAAAAATAAAATAAGGTCTTTATGACTAGCTAAACTCTGTACAAAGACTTAGAAAAATTTTAATAATCAAAAAATAACAACCCCATAAGAAGTTAAAAAGGCTTGTTTTCTAATTGTTAATGCCAAAAAAAAACCGCACCAAAATGACATTTATGACAATGCCTCCGAGTGCAAAAGGCTTTAAATTTTTCCTAATTAGATGTTAGTGCGAAATTTTAACAATTAAAAACGTCTCCTAAGTTCTTGGCAAAGGAAAAAATCTCCCTTATGTCATACAGACGGGAGTTTGACACTTTTTACACTTATGTCAGTCTAGTGGCATTAAGTAAGGATGGCAAAAATTTTGCCAAACCATCCTTATGCCAAACTCATTATAAAGGATTAGAGACATCTAGGTGGCCAAAATATGGAATTATTAGTAACTAAAGAATCTCAATAAAGTGACATTTATATCCTTTGACATTTTCTCAGGTTAAAAAATGGTCCTAATTAGACATTCGTAAAGACTTTTGACAAGTAAAAACATAAGAGAAACATCTCCCTATGTCTTGCAAATGATATTATGACACTTTTTAACGCCTATGTCACTCCACTGAAGCTAGGGAAGTATGTCAAAAATTTTGCCAAACCAAAACCGATTGATTTACACTATTGATCAATCATTTAGAAGAATTTATTCATCAACATTTACAATTATAGACCTTTAACTAATACCATAAACAACAAATTATTGTCATAGTTGCCATATTATGTCACAATTATCACTGATAAAACCTCAAACTGAAAAATAAGAAAGGAATCGATCAGAAAGGATATTTTTAGGGTGGCAGTACTTTTTTATTGTTTAAGTAGGGAAGACAAAATTTCGACCTTACAGGCCTTTATTGTAGTAGACATATTTTGGTGGACATTCACCGAACTTCCTATTGAGCTCCTCCTACAAATTGAATGATGTCATTGTTCGGTACTACCAACAAAATCACAAAAAACTCACCCTCAATTCCGGTTCGATATGTTTATATGGCATTTGTGCTTTCTGTTTGAAAACGGCACATGCCAGTGGCGTAGCAAATGTTAAACATAAACCAACACACCCCAATTGTGCCGGTAGATTAATCCATGGATAACGGCATAGAGTACCACGGTATTCTAAATAATTCATAAAAATCGGCGTTATTGTCATACCGGGCATTGCCATAAATATACGACTTATTATCACTTGACTTATACCACTTTGGGCGGCTTTTTTCGAACTACCCAATCTGTTATTGTTCTCATCGTAAACCGTGGTACCATTCTTTAATTCTCTACAAATCGAAAAATAAAAAATAAAAAAACAATACATATGATGATGATGATGTTGAGAATTGGAATAATTAGAAAATCATAGACGTACTGTGCACGCATCAATGGTATATTGACACAATTGGCTGCCGCTACCGCTGCAAATGGTACCAAACGGCCGATCAATGGTGGCGCCCTCTACAATACACAATTTGAACTAATTTAATTTCAATAGTAATAGGCCTGCTAGATTTTCAGTACTGTCATATATTTATATAGTTGGTAATAGAGTTTCCATAGTTGGTACCACTTGGTGAATAAAATGGTTATCGGCGCGATAATTTGAAATTTTCCCAAAAAAATTAGTAACATTGTTTGGTACTTCAAAATTAGATAAAAAAAGCTTACTAGATTTTAATAACTACGGTATATTTACGTGACTAGTACCACCTGGAAGAGAGATGGTACTTTTGGCGCGAAAATTCGAAATTTTCCTTTAATTTCAATGTCGAATAATAAAATTTGCTAGATTTTTAGTGCTTAATTGTATTTATACGGTTGGTAATAGATTTTCCACCAATTTGGTACCAATTGGGAAAAATGGTGGTTATAGGCTCTATTTGTAAAGTTGGCAAAAATTCAAAAATTTAGCTGTAAATCTAGCAGGCTCTGTTTTATACTTTAATTTTGATGTTAAACATCAAAGTCTACTAGATGTCCCAATACTATGCTATATTTGTGTGGTTGGTATTAGATTTTCTACCAACAGTTGGTATAATTGACAAGCAAAATAGTAGTTACAGGCGCGAAAATTCGAAATGTTACAAACGGAATCTAGCAGGCCTTGCTTTTTGCGTTAATTTCGATGTTGAATATCAAGGCTTGCTAGATTTTTAATATTTGTATTTGTTGTGTGGTTGGTAACGGATTGCTTTCAAACAGTTGGTACCAATGAGCGCGAAAATTCGAATTTTCAGCGAAAAAATCTAGCTAATCTAACTTTAAATTTGAATTTCAATGTTAAATATCAAGGCTTGCTAGATTTTCAAAATCTGTTGTTGTTGTGTGGTTGGTAATCGATTTCTCTCCAACAGCTGGTAACAGCTGGCAAAAAAAATGGTGGATAAGGGCGCGAAAATTTGAAATTTTCCCCAAAAAAATCTATCAGGCCTTATTTTATTCGTCAATTTCGATGTTGAAACATCAAGGCTTGCTAGATTTGTTGTCGTTGTAAGGTTAGTAGTAGATTTCTTTCAAACCAATGGTACCAATTGGTACCAATGAGTGTAAAAAATAGTGGTTGAGCGCGAAAATTCAAAATTTCAAAAGAAAAATTTAGCAAATCTTAAACATCAAGGCTTACTAGATTTGTAATTGTTATATGATTGGTAATAGATTTCTCTCAAACAATTGATTGCCACTGGCAAGAAAAATGGTGGTTAAAGGCGCGAAAATTTGAATTTTTCCCCGAAAAAATCTAGCAGGCCTTGTTTTATACTTTAATTTCGACGTTGAATGGCTTGTTAGATTTGTAGTTGTTCTATGGTTGGTAATAGATTTCTCTCAAAACAATTGATACTAACTAGCAAGAACAATGGTGGCTAAAGGCGGGAAATTTTGAAATTTTCCCCAAAAAAAACTCTATTAAGCCTTATTGTATACTTTAATTTCGACGTTGAATATCAAAGCTTGCTAGATTTTCAATATTCGTAGTTGTTGTGTGGTTGATAATAGATTTCTTTCAAACATTTGGTACCAATGAGCGTAAAAAATAGTGGTTATGAGCGCGAAAATTCAAAATTTCAGAAGAAAAATTTTGCAAATCTTGCTTAAAGTTTTAATTTCGATGTTAAATACCAATGCTTGCTAGATTTGTAGTTGTTTTATGGTTGGTAATAGATTTCTCTCAAGCAATTGATAGCAACTGGCAAGAAAAATGATGATTAAGGCGCGAAAATTTGAATTTTTCAGCAAAAAAAATCTAGCAGGCTTGTTTTCTAGTTTAATTTCGATGTTGAATATCAAGGCTTGCTAGATTTTCAATATTTGTAGTTGTTGTATGGTTGGTAATAGATTTTTCCCCAACAATTGGTGACAGCTGTTAAAAAAATGGTGGATAAAGGCGCGAAAATTTGAAATTCTCTCCAAGAAAATCCAACAGACCTTATTTAATAAAACTTACACGAAAGGCCCGATTTAGACCCAATGCAGTCAATACAGCACTACTAGTTGCTACAATATACGATGTAAAAAGTTGTCTAAAATCGAAAATATCAATTTAATTAAACCAACAAAATTTCCTAATGAATATTACTTATCAGTTTGTGGTAAATCACCGCTACGATTCGTATAATTAACAACAGCATTGAACGATTGATTCAACCATTGCCAAAAGAATACAGCCGGTGTGGATTTATAAAATGTCATCATACCACCAGTTATCAGCATATTCATCGGTACTTGAGCCGACATACGGCCAATTAAATTCATCTTTTCACCGGTATCCGGATGATAAGCCGAATCGTACAGTACTTTGGCCCGCCATAGGTCCTCTTCGGTGGTACCGTCCGGCAACGATAAACCACACCTAACAATCGATTTGGTCGATTAAATTAATTGATTAATTGGGCAATTGATTCGAATTACCTGTAACTGACGACTAAATTTCGGGCCTCCTCTAATCGCTTGTTACTAACGAACAGATTCAACGGATTTGTTGTTTCAAAGAAATGTAAAGCACGTCCACTGTAAGTTTCCTGATCGTACCGCGGCTCGTCGAGATTGATGCGAATTTCTTGTTGCATTTCGTTCGATTTTGGAAAGAAACCACTCGAAATCGAACTTATTATACAATAAAATTATCTACAAGTGGTAGTAGTTTGACATAAAATGACATTCGATACAAATACGTACGTTTATTGCTCGATAAATTGTCAATAAATGATAATTGGCCTTCGTTTTTTTTTTTCTCAAGTCCTCACTAATCTTTAAAAACAACTCAACTGAATTATGTGAACGTTAGAATTGTGTAATTGATAACTAGTGGTTGTTATCGAATTCGGAATGGAAATGGTTGGAATTGCGTCCATCTTCCGGCGATTTTCTGTTGGTTTTTTGGCAGTTTTCGGGGCGATTTTCTAACGGCGCCGACTCTAAATTATTGACCAAAATTTGACCTCAGCAATACAAAAAAAAAAGAGATAATAAATTCATCGATACTTTGTATAATTATCACTATTTGTAATTTGCGTAATTTAAGTTATGTTTATTCATTAAGAAACCAGTGATAATATAATAAATCAGTGTTGTATACAGGCTGCTCCAATATAACAACAACATTGTATAATAACTCCAGTTTTGAATCAATTGCCAACCTTATAGTTCCAAAATCTAGTAACTTTTATATGGAAACGTACGGTAAAATTTCTATTCTTACATTGGTAACACTAGCAAACTAAATGATACTCATTTGTTTACAGATCTAAAATATAACCTCAAACTTTATGCTTTCTACCGCGCCACTTTCTTTATTTTTAAAGCATTTTTCTTTAGAATACCTCGATTACTTTATTTTATTGATTTTTATTACAATTTTTTGTGTAATTTTCGTTTTATTAACGTTTATTTAAATTTCCCGCTTTCTACTACTTGCCAATAAGTAGGGTTATCTGTCATTTTAGCATTTATGACTAAATCACTAGATTTATTATGGCGTCGATTCTTGTACACTATTGACAAAAGTTTAATATTGTTGATTTCAAAGATATTACCAACTTTAATCCAACGAAATTCCCTAGAAAACAAACAAGTCTATACTGTGCTGTATTTGAAATTAATTCAATAATTGTTGATATAGGCGCCGATTCTCGATAATTGCCAACTTTATGATTCCAAAATCTAGTAACTTTTATACGGAAACGTACGGTAAAATTTCTATTTTTCCATTGGTAACACTAACAAACTAAATGATACTTATTTGTTTAAAGATCTAAAATATAACCTCAAATTTTATGCTTTCTGACCCAACTCTTTCTTTATTGTTAAAGAATTTTGGTTTAGAACACCATTACTTTATTTTATTGATTTTTATTACGTTTTATTCCGATTTTTTGTGTAATTTTCGTTTTATTATCGTTTATTTAAATTTCCCGCTTTCTACTACTTGCCAATAAGTAGGGTTATCTGTCATTTTAGCATTTATGACTAGATCACTAGATTTATTATGGTGTCGATTCTTGTACACTATTGACAAAAGTTTATTATTGTTGATTTCAAAAATATTACCAACTTTAATCCAACGAAATTCCCTAGAAAGTAAACAAATCAATATGGCGCTATATTAGCCTGAAATAATTCAATAATTAATCTAGTAGGCACAGATTCTCGAAATTTTATACAGATTGTACAACTATTTCATTCCGTAGTTGCTTATATAATGTCGTAGATTGATTCATACACTTTATTATTAACAAATATCAAATTATGAAGCTATCTACGACACTATGAAACCAAAACAAAGCCAACTATACAGTATTGTTGAATTCAAAATATACCAATAATACCAACGTAAATCTATCGAAATTCCCTAGAAAACAGACGAAGTTTAAATTTATCATTACTTATCATTTGACCTGAAATCAATGCAATAATATCGATCTAACAGGCGTTAGATAGCGTCTTAGATTGATTCATACGCAATATTAATAAACGTCAAATTTAACAATGAATCAATCTATCACACTATGTAACTGAAGCAAATAATACCAATTTTAAGCCTTCAAAATTCCCTAGAATTACTACCTACTAGATTCTCAACAATTATCAAATCTGATCAATTTTTGTACTATTCCGACAAAGTGTGAATACAGCTTTACCATAATCTGAACGTAGCTTTAGCACTAAAATCACTAAATCCAGTGGTGTTCGTTCACTAATAATTATAACACAAATATCAACAATTCTAACCTAATTTTCTACAAATAATTAATTAAATTAGAAAATTCTCACAATTCTAGCCTGAAATTAATTAAATTTACCTTAATTTTAATTAATTTGCGTTATTTTCAATACGGTTATGGGTTAGTGACAGCACTGGTGTGACATTTACAGTTGCACCAATCGTACGAGTAGAATTCCCCAAAATTGCTGTCAATTTTCTGGGGGAATTTTGGTGTTTTTCGTGTTGTTCAATTGGTGGTTTTAGTTGAAAATCAGTCATCAATGGTGGAAAAATCAATAGAAATTGTGATTTGTTAATTTCTAATGGCAAATTGACGAAAATTCAAGGGAAAACTACAAATTATTTCATTTGTTATTATTGTAATTTTTATTTTTATAATAATCGAATGCCCCGTAGAAACAAAAGAATGGATGATATTATCGATAATGATATTACTGTTGTTGATGTTTATGATATTGCATCGGAGATTGGTAAAGAATGCGAACGGATTATCGATCAATATGGTGCGGATGCTGTAACATCATTAATGCCGCGCGTTATTAATGCGTTAGAATTATTAGAACAATTGGCAACGAACAATGAACGTGAAAATCAACAATTGAACGAATTAAAATTCAAAATAAAACAATTAGAAAATGACAAATTAGAGAAGGCGGAATATCGAAGGAAATTCGAAAAAGAATTGGAATTAATCGAGGAACAATGGCGCAACGAAACAAAAGAATTATTAACAATGGTGACACGATTACAGGAGGAGAATCGGCGTTTATTGAAAGATTTAAGTCCGAGTAAACAGACGAAATTCAATGATCATCACCAGAGTTGTAGTGATTATTGTGATAGTGATGGTGGTGATATTTTGCAGAAATTGAAGACAACATTGGAGAAACAACGCGATGAATTGCGATTGAAAGAGAAATTATTGCAGGAGAAATGCGGCGATATTGATAATGTAATAGTTGGCTTTGGTCACGTGTCGTAGATTGATTCAAGTGTCAAATTTAGTAACGTACGAATCAATCAACGACACTACAATTAGATAGAGTCAATGTTGGCTATGGTTCAATATGAACTACGTAACGAAATCATGGCCGACTTTGTCAATTTTCTTGTTTTTCAGTTGAAGAGTCAAGTGGAACGTTTGACTGTAACAAGCAAAGAACTACGTCGCAAACATAAAACATTCCAAAATCAAGTGCGTAGTTTGTGTGAAGAACGCGCCGACTTCCTCGTCCAACTCCAAGACCAACAGCGGGACATTTCAAATTTACGCCAACAACTCGGTCTGGCGCAAAAAGAAAACGAAGATCTAGCCAATGTAGTAATGCCGTCAAATTCCCCCAGAATTCGAACTAAATTCGGTGAAATTTCCAGTACGATCCGCCATTGCCGAGCAATAAGGCCGTCTACGATTTGGACGATCCGAATCGTCCCCGATTCACTACACAAGAATTGAAGGATATCTTGAACGAACGGAACGAATTGAAGGCGCGCGTTAGCGATCTGGAGGACGAATTGGAGATTTATCGGCCGAAAGAGGTGCCCAAATTACAATCGCAATTGGAGGACGAGGCGCCGGTCCAGGGGCCGTTGCCCTACGAACCGGACGATGCCCCATGGAAGAAATCCACAGATTCCGGCATAAGGAGATTGTATTGGCGCTTGTAAATCACAGTAAGCTGTGATTTTATAAAAAGTCGGTAATGTAGATCACTACCAGTATAAATAACAGTAATCTGCATTATCGACAAGTTTTCAAAGTCACAGCCTACTACAATTCGATATTATTAATTGTTGTTTTTTTGTAGTTTTCGGAAGATATTTTCAGAAACTGGTAATACCAGCAGCTCTAACAGTTTTCCTAGGCGTAGCCTATCAACGCTATCGAAAATGGCATTATCCGCAACAACAACAAATACAACAAATGAACCAATTGCTGTATAATTCAACGATTGATTTTACAAAATTCAATATCGATTCAAATGGTAATTTGTATTATTCTATGTGATAGTTTAATAGGCTTGTATCACAATATTGCATCACAGTAGGCTGTGATTTGTGGACGTAAGTCGATTACTTGTCGGCAATACAGATTACTATCATTACCGACAAACAATTGAAACAAAAACACAGCTTACTGCGAAATGAATTATATCGTGGTATATTTGATAGATGGTTGTTTATAATCAAACACAAGAAATTGTATTTTATTTTTTATTGATTTATAAAATTGATAACTTCCAATAATTTTATCAAATGTAGAGACAATCGATTATTATTATTTATTATAAGTGAGGCAATATTTCGAAAAGTAAGCTATGCACTCAGTCCAATGCTAAATAGTAGGCTATGAAATCAATTGAGGCTATATAACCTTATAAATTAAGAGGTTATGTGATTTCATAGCCTACTAATCAACAACTAATTGAAAAGCACAGCTAACTTTTCTAAATAGTGCGAATTACTCCCAGTGGAGAGGGAAATGCCTCTGTTTAATAATAAGAGGTGCCAAATTAACAAAATTAAACCCCCTACACTTCGTTCTTTAAGTAAATAGCAAAAATTGCTATAAAAATAAACAAAATTCGTATAATTCCACCATAATCAATATTAAAACTTATCAATGGTGGTTTATCGATGATTATTGTACCAATCTCTACATTATCATTAAAGATTCGTATTGTATTAATTGATGATTTCACCCCATCGTCAATCCATGTTAATTCGTATTTATTCGGTGCTATCCGACCGATTACTATCGGATTTTCATCGATAACTGCCGTCAATTTCTTATCATTAAAACGATGATAACGCACCGTAAATTCACAAACAACAATAATCCAATGATTGCTCACCAATTCGTTTCGATGGCGCGTGATTTTCGTTTGAATTTCCGCCTGTTTACAACCACCAATCGATAGAATTGCGAAAATTACAAATTTCCACATGGCGTTAGTTTCGGGAATATCGCCGAATCGGCGGTTATTCAAATTTACCGCCCGATTTGCAGTAGTTGTGCCAACCGTAAAGAGGGTTACTAGACCGCCAGTGGCGTCCATTTCGCGATTTCAACAACAGAGAAACCGAGTAATCTTTAATTATTGTACGGTAATTGCGTTAATTTGGTGGTTTTTGTGGTGATTGTTGGAAATTTTCGTGGTTTTATTGGTGGTTTTTTGCAATATTTTGAATTATAAAGGGGTTATTTTAGTGTGGCGCCGCTGTAATGGCGGTTGGTCTGGTGACACATTCTTGCCAACTGTTGTGTTGAAATGCGGCGTAATTTTATTTGTTTGTATTAAATTTGGGAGATTTCTAAGCGAATTTTGTTGATTTTATTGGAAATTCGATAAATTTGATTGTTGTATTGTGCAAATTCCCCCAATTTAGTGTTTTTAATTGTGTAAAAGTTGGTAGCAATTCTCCGTTCAAAACTTATAGGTTAACGAATTTCATTTGTGTATTTCCTTCGATAATTGGCCGAAATTACCACCGAAAAATGTCCGAAGTGAGTATTCCGGTTGCAATTCCCGCAAATTTACCGGCAATATTCGATTATTCGGTTGTTTATCGACTTAACCTCACTTTTTGCAGGCCGCCAATTCGGATAAAATCGAGTACCGCCAGCGGAAATTGAGCGACAATTCGCTGTCGGACAGCGAAACGACGTACGATCCGCAATTCAAGCCCATCATCCAATTGCCGGAGGTCGAGGTGAAGACCAACGAGGAGCACGAACGCGTGCTGTTGAAGATCCGCGCGAAATTGTTCCGGTTCGATAAAACCGAAATGCCGTACGAATGGAAGGAGCGCGGCGTTGGTGAATTGAAAATCTTGCAGAACGAAACGAACAATTCGGTGAGAATTGTGATGCGTAGGGATAAAACGTTCAAAGTGTGCGCCAATCACTTTATAACGCCGTGGATCGTGTTGAAGCCGTTCACGAACAACGAGAGGGCCTTCTTGTACACGGTGCCGGCCGACTTTGCCGACGAACAACCGAAAGCCGAATGTCTGGCGATCAAATTCGCCACTATTGATAGTAAAATTGACGGAAATAATTGGCGATTTTCTGTATTAATTCGGGGTTGTTTTAGATGCAAATTTATTCAGAACGAAATTCGACGAGGCCAAGGATATCGTTAAAACTAAATGTAAATTGTACAATGGCGAATGTGATAAGGATTTCGATAGTTGTAGCGATAATGACGATGATAATGAACAGAAAGACGGGGAAATTGTTGGGAAATTGTCGGAATTGACGGTTAATAATGACGATAAAAGCTAGAACATTCCGATTCTTTTGTAATCAAAGGTAATTATTTTTGTAAAATTAGCCGAATAAACCATTATCGATTAGTTTTATTTGAAATTAAATTAAAAATTAAAAAAAAATCCATATAATACATCACATACATTAGAATAATCGAATTATAATAGAAAAATAATAAATAATTTGTTTTTCAATAGAATACAATCGCTACAATCTAAATGATTAAATTCTATTTACAATATTGCAATTATCCTTAAATTTTAGTAAGGAATGTCTCAATTTACACGAAACTATTTACACAACCGGCGCCTATTTACAGAAAATCAGTCTTCCAACCCACCAATGGGTTGCCCAATCGAGCAACCCACCAACGGGTTGCCCAATCGAGCAACCCACCAAAAACGGTTGACCAATCGAGCCAACCCACCAATCGGTTGCCCAATCGAGCCATCCACCAATTGATGGATTGCTCAATTGAACAACTACGGCGGCGTTTGACTCCGATGATTCCGATTGCGATTCCGGAAATTACGATTCGAATTATTCCGGAAATTCCGGCCGCGATTCCGTCGATCATTATTCCGATCGCCTCGATTACCACCACCCCGATAATCCGGTGATTGGTAGAAATCGTCGCCTGTCTGTGGTGGTGGTGGCGGTGGTGGTGGATAGGGTTGTGCAGTTGTGAATGGTGGCGGTAGGGCTGTCGGGGCATTCCCCAATAGACCACCGTTGCGCGGATCGAAGTTTATTTGGAAATCGCCGGGTAAATTTGGTATACCCGGAGCTGCCCCTAATAGACCCGGTTGTAAAATTTGCGTCATTAATGGTGGTGGTTGTTGTTGTTGGGGTTGTTGCGGCGGTGGTTGATTCAACAATACCGGATTCAATTTATTCACATTTAGTAAATTTAGGGTTGTATTTGTTTGTTGTTGTGGTATTAGATTTAAATTCGCCAATAAACTGATTAAGAACGGATCATTTGTTCCGTTTTGTTCGTTCCTATTGGCTAATTCTTGATTTAATAACACTTTTTGTTTACTGGTTAAACTCTGAAAGAATACCGAACTTTGTAGAATATTCAATTGTTGATTATAGGTTAGATTTCCGGTTTCCTGTTTTGTTTCTTCCAATTTCTTCAATCTCGGATCAACTCTTGGTGTTATTGTTGTTGTTCCACTAGATTTCGGACTAGCATGCGGACTAGCCGGACTATCTTTATCGTCGTTATTCAACCGGAAGATCTTCCTCAATCGCGGATCACCGGTTTTCTCAGCATCCTGGATATTCAATTTCAATCCGGTATAATCCGGACGGGGTATATCGACAATATGGACTTTCCATTGGATCAGTGAATGCGAATTGATACTAGCATCGATCTCTTTAGCGGGAGTATAATTTAACATGCCTTTAAATGGTAGTTGGAGATTGCGCAAATCAACATCCGGCCGTTGATTATGACTCGATAAATCTTCATCTTTTGTTATTGTTGTTGTTTCACCATTATCACTAAAACTACCCTGATCGTAGATGCTGATCTTCTGTTGTTCTTCAGTGGAATTGCCGCGATAACGACGGGGATCCCCGGCTAATACGCCACTTTGGCGCGGATCTCTCAATATCGGTTTAGTTGTCGTTGTTGTTGTTGTTGTTGTTGTTGACCCCCCGGTTGTTGTTGTTGTTGTTGTGACAGTCTGTCCGATCGATGTTAATAATTTCGTCACCTCCGCCGATATATCGATTTTCGATAAATCCCCCAATTTCCCGACAACATCAATCGGTTTAACTTGTGGCGGACTCATTATATTCATACTGGAAATTTATTGAAAATTATTTAAATTAATCGAACAAAATTTTCGTTAATCTTATCAAACTCGGTAGTTATACTAAAATTTATTTAAAACAATTCAAAAATTGGCCCAATTTCGCCGGCTATAAAACAAGACAATTTCCTCATTCAACCATACAAATCGCACACACGATGATAACCTTAACAATTTTAACAATCCTTCTAATAATTGGAAATATATCAAATTTACCATTAAACGATGATAATGGTATCGATTTGGATAGTTTCGATGGGGCAATTTACGGTAAACCCCAAGAAAAATCGAAGGAAATCTTTGAAAATTCCACACAAAATCCGGAAGAATTGAGCGGCTATTATGAGGGTGATATTCTATTTCCAACAACATTACAACGGAATGGTCTAGTTGGTAAGACAACATTATGGCCTAATGGTATTGTACCATATGTTATCGATTCGAATTTCCCGCAAAAAGACCGAGATATGATCCAGAAAGCCATGGATATCTACCACAAATACACCTGCATACGGTAATTATTCTTCTAGTTTATAAATTTTAATTGCGCGATTTAAATTACGCGCCTAAATCCCAGCTTCCTATTGATTATTTTACAGGCAAGTTTACACAACTCAAAAATATCTAGAAAAGTGGTTTTATCAGCGAGTTAAATTTAAAATAACAACGAACCGTAAATTTGAAAAAAAAATGACTAAAACGATTCAGTTTCTAGTGATTTTTGTTGTGTAAACCTGACTTTAAACTGCTAGTTTAAAAATTAAGGAGCGGTTCACAATTCGGAAAAAATACAATTTTCGATAAACGATTTCTCTATCATTTTCCATTTGAAATTCGAGTTTTTAGGCTCATTTGAAAGAGCATTTCAAGCTCTATAATCTAAACGGCATTGCGTTCGGAAAATTTGTGGAAATTTCGAGTTATAAATGAAAATCTAGAAGTATAGTTTTCCTTATTTTCCCTCATAATTCAGGTAATATTAGTTTGCAATGATTATAGCAAATTTTAAGAGCTTTCCAAATATCTGATCGATTCAGCAGTTTTCCGGAAATTTCCCAGTTATTTAGAAAACTCTTTCAATTAGTTATCAATGGATTCTGAATTCATTACAAACAAATTAATATCGGCTGAATTATGGAGCAAAATAAGGAAAAACATACTTCTAGATTTTCATTTATAACGCAAAATTTCCACAAATTTTCCAACATTAATACAGTCTTTCTTATAGAGTTTGAAATGATTTACCCAACTCAAAAATATCTAGGAAACTGCACTAATCAAAGAGTCAAATATGTTCGATTTAAAGTAAAAACGAGCCATAAATATTCCAATTTACAGCCAAAACGATCCAGTTTATTTCTAGTGTTTTTTACTGTGTAAACCCTACTTTAAAAATTTGAAGGGCGGGTCACAACTTGGGAAAAAAAAGAATTTTCGATCAACGATTTCTCTGTCATTTTCCATTCGAAATTCAAGTTTTTGGGCTCATTTGAAACATCATTTCAAGCTCTATAAACTAGACGGCATCAATTTTGGGAAATTTGTGGAAATTTCGAGTTATAAATGAAAATCCAGAAGTATGTTTTTCCTTATTTTCCCTCATAATTCAGGTAATATTAATTTGCAATGATTATAGCACATTGACAGAGCTTTCCAAATATAGGATCGATTCAGCAATTTTCTGGAAATTTCCGAGATATTTAGAAAACTCTCTCAATTAGCAATCAATGGACTCTAAATTCATTACAAGGAAATTAATATTGGATGAATTATAGTGCAAAATAAGGAAAAACGTACCTATGAGTTTCATCGATAACGCAAAATTTCCAAAAATTTTCCAGAATTAATATAATCTTTCTTATAGAGCTTGAGATGCTCTTTCAAATGACCCCAAATACATGAATTTCGAATGAAAAATAACAGAGAAATCGTCTGTCGAACATTCTACTTTTTTCCCCTCGAGTTATAACCTTAATTGAATTAATTAATAATTTAGGTTTCGTCCAAAGAGCGGCCACGATATCGATTATATCCATATAGTTAATGGTAATACCGGTTGTTGGTCATTAGTTGGACGTATTGGTAAAAAACAAGAGATAAATTTATATTCACCATATTGTACAACGAAAATTGGTACAATTCTACATGAATTGATGCATTGTTTGGGCTTTTTACATGAACAAAATCGTTATGAACGTGACGATTATGTAAAAATCATATGGACAAATATCCAACAACAACATAAAAATAATTTCAATAAAGCCAAAAATGGTGAAACCGATTCGTATGGTGTATCGTACGATTTTCGTTCAGTTTTACATTATTCACCAACAGCATTCTCAATTAATGGACAACCAACTATTGTACCATTAGTAAGATTAATTAATTCAAATTCAAATTAAATTAATTATAATTTAATTTTTTAATTCATTTAAGGATCCTAGTAAGAAGACGAAAATGGGACAACGTGATGGTTTCAGTCGTGGTGATATATTGAAAATTAATGCCCGTTATAATTGTCCTAACCTAGATCCTGGGCTACATTTAACTACTCAAACTAGTAATATTGATAATAATATTGATAATACTGATAATAATAGTAATAGAGAGGGATTGTTGGCATTTTTATATGGAATTTTCAATCATTAAATTGTAGTAAATTTAATAAATAAAGTTGGTAATACTTGTAAATTGGCAATATTTCAACCTAACCTAATTAACATCAATATTTTATTCCAATTTTTCCTGTATTATACCTCAAAATCGATAATTAACTGATAAATATGAAAATACGTCGTAGATTGGCTCATACTTTAAATCAATTGATTACTCATCAAGCAATCGAACCAAATTACAACTATAATTAATAAAAAATATGAAAGTGGGTCGCAGATTGGTTCATACTTTGATTACTGAACAAGCAATCGATTAAAACTACGAGAAAAATCGATAAAAACGTATAGAAGTACGTCGTAGATTGATTCATATCCTATTTTAAATCTACTGGCAGTTTTTTAATAGAAAAACAAGCAGTAGAACCAAGCTACGACTAATCGTGAATGATAATTTGCATAAAACTAGGGAATTTTCAATCATTAAATTATAGTAAATGTAATAAAGTTGGTAGTACTTATAAGTTGGTATTATAACCTCAAAATTCCAATATAATTCGATTTTAAAATCATCGGTTAATCACTAAATACGAAATCAAATCGTAGATTGACTCATACTATTGGATAAATAATCGAATTGATATTAAATAAGCAGTCGAATCAAGTTACGACTTAAATTTGAAATTAATAGTAATAATGAGTGATTATTGGTATTTTTTAGGGAATTTTCAATCATTAAATTACAGTAAATTTAATATAAAATTAGTAATACTTGGCAATACTTCAATCCAATCTTATTAACATCAATATTTTATTCCCCTTTTCCAATAATTAATTGATAAATATGAAAGTATGTCGTAGATTGGGTCATACTTTAAATCAATTGATTACTCATCAAGCAATCGAACCAAATTACAACTGTAATTAATAAAAAAAAATATGACAGTGAGTCGTAGATTGGTTTATATTTTGTTTACTGAATAAGTAATCGAATAAAACTACGAGAAAAATCGATAAAAACGTATAGAAGTATGTCGTAGATTGTATAAAATTTGAATATTATTCGATTGATTAACTAATTAACTAGAGAACAGGTCGTAGATTGATTCATATTCTATTTCAAATTCACCATCACTGGCAATTTTCTAATAGAGAAACAAATAATCGAACCAAGCTACGACTTAAATTTGAAATTAATTGTAATAATGAGTGATTATTAGCATTTTTTTAGGGAATTTTCAGTCATTAAATTGTAATAAATTTAATAATAAAGTTGGTAATACTTGTAAATTGGCAATACTTTAATCCAACCTTATTAACATCAATATTTTATTCGTATTTTTCTTGTATTATACCTCAAAATTAATAATTAATTGATAAATATGAAAATACGTCGTAGATTGGCTCATACTTTGCTTTAAAACCACATTTATTGGTTATTCAACAAATAGTCGAATCAAACTACGACTATAATTGATAAAAAATATGGAAACGGGTCGAAGATTGGTTCATATTTTGCTTTAAATCTACCATCGATGACAGTTTCCTGTTAGAAAAAGTCAAGTTACGACTAAAATTTGAAATTAATGGTAATAATGAGTTGTAATTCACAGAAAAATAGGAAATTTTCAATCTAATAAAGTTGGTAGAACTTATAAGTTGGCAATATAACACCCCAAAATTTCAATACAATTCGATTTTAGGTTAAAATCATTGGTTAATCGATAAATACGAAATCAAGTCGTAGATTGTTTCATATTAATAACTATTGAACAAGCAATCGAACCAAGCTACGACTAAAATTTGGAATTAATATTATTATTATTATTATCATTATTTGATTATCTCAATCATTAATTGATTAGAAAGCAGGTCGTAGATTGATTCATATTCTACTTCAAATTCACCACAACTAACAGTTTTCTATTAGATAAACAAACAGTCGAACCAAGCTACAACAAAAATTTGAATTTAATGATAATAATGAGTGATAATTCACAGAAAATACGGAATTTCATTAAATTACAGTAAATTCAATAGAGTTGGTACTATTTTTAGGTTAGATTATACGTCAAAATCAGCGAATAATCGATAAATTCGAAATCAAGTCGTAGATTGTTTCATATTATTGACTATTGAACAAGCAATCGAACCAAGCTACGACTAAAATTTGAAATTAATAGTAATAATGAGTGATTATTAGCATTTTTATGGGGAATTTTCAATTATTAAACTACAGTAAATTTAATAACGTTGGTATTACTAATAAGTTGGTAATAATGTGTTAATTACCAATTTTTGGAGATATTCCACTTTTTAAAATTTAAATTTTCGATTATCTCGCATAATAATCAAAACAGAAAGTAGGTCGTAGATTAATTCATATTCTACTTCAAATTCACCACAACTGACAGTTTTCTAATTGAGAAACAAGCAGTCGAACCAAACTACGACTAAAATTTGAAATTAATGGTAATCATGAGTGATAATTAATAGAGAATAGGGAATTTCATTAAATTATAGTAAATCTAATAAAGTTGGTACTATTTTTAGGTTAAATTATACGTCAAAATCAGTGAATAATCGATAAATATAAAATCAAGTCGTAGATTGTTTCATATTATTGACAATTGAATAAACAATCGAACCAAACTACGACTAAAATTTAAAATCCACAATAATAATCAATAATTATTGGCATTTTATGGGGAATTTTCAATTATTAAACTATAATAAATTTAATAACGTTGGTATTACTAATAAGTTGGTAATACTGTGTTAAATATTACCGATTTTTACGGATATTACACTTTTTAAAATTTAAATATTATTCGACTATCTCGCATAATAATCAAAATTATTAATCAGACAGTAGGTCGTAGATTAATTCATATTTTACTTCAATTACACCATAAGTGACAGTTTTCTAATAGAGAAACAAACAGTCGAGTCAAGTTACGACTACAATTTGAAATTCATAGTAATGAGTGATAATTCATAGAAAATAAATAAATTAAATTAGAGTAAATCTAATAAAAATAGGTTAGATTATACGTCAAAATCAATGAATAATCGATAAATACGAAATCAAATCGTAAATTGGTTCATACTATTGATTATTTGATAAATAACCGAACTAAACTACGACAAATTGAAACTTATCCTTACCTTCTACTATTATCACCATCATCATCATCATCACCATCACCATTATTATTATTATTATTCTCATTATCATCCTTATCTTTATTATTATCATCATGATCATTCTCTTTAATTGTCAAACGATTATCATCATCATCATCTTCATCATCATCCTCATCTGAATACCAATTGATATTATCATCAATATCGAATGTATCTTGATTTATATCCGGTTCTTTCTGTTGTGCCTGTATACGTAAATATAAATCCCTTTGGGTTTTCGGTAAATTCGCCAAATTATCATCATCACCACCATCATCATCAATTTTATTATTATTATCACTAACACTAATATCAATTTGCAATTTCATCTCGTCTTCTGTATCGGTGTGTTGCTCATTTTGTTGTTGTTGTTGTTGTTGTTGTTGTTGTAAATTAGTAGGATTTATATCGAAACAACCGGGTAATTGACGTATGTCTACATCTTTCGTTGCCAAAAGTCTTGGATCATTTCGTATGTCGATATCGCCACTTATCGGATTAAAATTGAGCCCCAATAGATTTGTATTTCTGATATCGATATCTTGTTGTTGTTGTTGTTGTTGTTGTTGGGGTAATTGTGATAATAATAACGGATTTACTTGCGCTATCAATGGGTTCAATAATTGGCTTGTTAGAGGGTTTGTATTTGTTGTTGTTGTTGTTGATGTTGTTATTAAATTCGTATTGTTGTTGTTGTTGTTGTTGTTGTTGTTATTATTGATAATAGGTAATTGTAGTGTTCTCATATCAATATCGCCATTGCTATTAATGCGCATATCTTGATCGAAGGGTTGATTGAATGGTTTTATATTGAATGTACTCAAATCGGGTTGTGTTGTTGTTGTTATTATTGTTGTTTGTATTGGTGTTGTTTGTATTGGATCTGGATCTTGCCAACGTGATGGACGATTTCGTTTATTTGTTGTTGGTGTTGTTGTTGGATTTGTTATTGTTGTTGTACTAATCAAATTATCACCTAATAATTCCGGTATTAACAACAAACTTTGTTGTTCCGTCAATTGTTGTTGTTGTTGTTGTTGTATTGTTGGATTCAATAGGTTATATTTCAACATTAAATTCTGTTGGGTTATATTGATTTTTGTTAATGCCTCCTCGCGACTCATCCGCGGAAAACCGGTACCCAAAATTTCCCTTGGTGCCGTTTCGATATGTTTAAATAAGATTTGTTTTAAATTCTCCGTTAACGGTTTACCATGGGCAAATTTACAATTATCACCCTGTATACATTGTAGACCGGTATGATAGAATTTACATGGAAATTCTGAATGCATATATGAACATTTATCACCTTTGGCACAACAATCCATTAAATAGAATTTGCACAATTCTAATTTCATTGGTGGTGCTGCTTCATGCGAATATGGACAATCATTCTACAAATTTAAATTATTATTACAGTAATTTTAACGAAATTGTACAAGGTGAACCAAAACGATGATCTATTGAAACGATAACGAGTTATACACGGTGTCACGATAGTACCAATTAGCAAATCGAGCAGGCCTTGTAGCGGGAAATTTAAATAAACGATAATAAAACTGTATATTACACAAACAAATTCAGTTAGATGTAATCAAAATCAACAAAACAAAGTAAAGAAAGTCGTTTAAAACAAAATTCATTAAAAACAAGAAAGAAATATGTTGAAAAACATCAAATTTGAGGTTATATTGTTGATCTATAAACAAACGAGTATCGTTTAGTTCGACAGTGATACCAGTGTAAGAATATAAATTTTACCATACGTTTCTATATAAATATTATTAGTCCTTCAACTATAGGGTTGGTAATAAATTCAAAACTTTCTATTAGATGATTTACTATAATATACTAAATTCAATCATTTAATGGAAAATTAACGAGAATAAAAGTCCCTAAATTTTACTAAATTTGTACTTTACGAATCTATTATAGTAAATTTGAGTATATTTAGTTGATATTATGCTTAAATTAGTTGTTTTAAAATTTGGCGCCTTTATAGACAACTAAATCGTTTGTTTTCAAAAACCTGTAGTTAGGTTATTGGTTATTTTCAAATTTTGCGCCCTTATATTGGAACCAATGAGATTTTTTCTAAACAAAATCTTGTCTCCAGTGAATATCCACCTTGTATTTTCCTCATATTTAGACTCTATGATGAAATTTAAGGGTAGTTTAATTATCAAACCACCCTCTTGTAGTTTTTCAGGAATTTTGATTTTTTTTTTAATTCAAATATTGGACACATATTTTTCAAAACTATATCGTTTAAATGAATAAAATTTGAAATTTTATAAAATTTATCAATTTTTCAGCGTTTAGCTGCAATTTGTATTTAATTTCAGACAATTTTCAAATTGCTTAATTTAAATGAAACACCCATTTTTATAGGGTTGGATAGAAGAAAAATTCTATATCGAACTGTATTAACATCCCTTTTAAACTTACCCCGAATAATTTTTCAGTTATTTCAAATTTTCAATTTCCCTAACTGAAAGTATCTAGAATCCAGTCGTCTATGATTTGATAGTTTGTCTAGAAATAAATGCAAAGAAGGCTTAGCAAAATGACATTAACTAACTGAGGTTAGAATTCGATATTTTACATGTTTTTCAGCAATTTCAGCAAATTTTACACGACAAGAAGAAACCGAATAATTTCGATTGAATTAATTTTTTTTCCATTAGAAAAATCTATAATTAATTAATAATTTTGATGTTAATTGTAACAATTCTGAGCCTTCTATGTTTTAAAACTTTTTTTCGGACGTAAAATTGGTGGAAATTGAAAATTTTAACAACTGAAAAATTATCAAAAAGTTATATTATGGATTTTGATAATGAATTTCAGATTATCAGTTTCCCTGTCTGAAAGTATCCAGTATCCAGTCGCCTATGACTTGTAATTTGTTTAAAAATAAAGGCAAAGAAGGCTTAGCAAAATTAACTATAGCAATTGAGGTTAAAATTGGGCATTTTGCATGTTTTTCAGTAATTTCACATGAAAAAAAAGAAACCGATTAATTTTAATTGAATTAATTATCAATTTTTCTATTTTTTTTTTTTTTCATTTAAAAAATCTACAATCAATCAATAATTTTGATGTTGTGACAATTGAATTGACAGTTGTTTTACTAAGCCTTCTATGTTTTAAAACTTTTTTTCAGGCGTAAAATTGGTGGAAATTGAAAATTTTAAACAACTGAAAAATTATCAAAAAGCAATCGAGATTGTTTATGGATTTTGATAAGAAGTTTCAGATTATCAGTTTCCCCGTCTGAAAGTATCCAGTATCCAGTCGCCTATGACTTGATAATTTGTCTAGAAATAAACGCAAAGAAGGCTTAGCAAAATAACTATCACTATTGAGGTTAGATTTGAAAATTGTACATGTTTTTTTTAACAATTTCAGCAATTTTACACGAAAAGAAGAAACCGAATAATTTCGATTGAATTAATTATCAATTTTTTCTGTTATTTTCCATTAGAAAAATTGATTAATAATTTTGATGTTAATTGTGACAATTGAATTGACAGTTGTTTTACTAAGCCTTCTATATTTCAAAGCTTTCTTTTAGGCGTAAAATTGGTGGAAATTGGAATTTTAAACAATTGAAAAATTATCAAAAAACAATAGTAATTATGCATTTTGATAAGGAATTTGTTAAAAATTATCAATTTCCATTAATTTTCCCCCTGCCTGAAAATATCTCGGATCTAGTCGCCTAAGATGCAATAATTCAATTATAAATAAACGCATAATAGGCTTAGAAAAATGACATTAACTATCATTGAGGTTAATTGTAATTGAGGTTAATATTGGAAAATTTATGTTTTTTCAACAATTTCAGCAAATTTTACGCGAAAAACAGAAATAATTCAATTAATTTCGATTAAATTATCAATTTTTTCTCAATTATTTTCCATTAAATAAAACAAAAAACAATAATCTAGATGTCAATGACAATTGAATAGAAAATTGTTTTACTAAGCCTTCTATGTTTTGGTGATTTCTTTCAGGGGAAAATTAATTGTAATCGAAAACCTCAAATAACTGAAATCGTCTAGTAGCAAAATTAAAAAAAAGATTAAAAATATAATTCCATTGAAAATAAGAAAATAGATTGCTCAACCCCAACTCATTTTAATAGGCCACCCTTTTAGTTCACGCTGTATAAAGAAAATTTTACCTTTTGACATTTTCCTTGCAAGAAAAACACACAAACCCCTTGGGAATCTTTCAAATGTTGTTCAACACCACGCCTCTGTTGTCCTTGTCCTTGTTGTTGTTGTGATTGTTGTAATTGATCTTTATCACGATCACGATCCCGACTACGATCACGAAATTTCCGATCGCGCTCCCTCTGTCTCCTCTGTTTCTTATTATTATAATCACGTTTATTATTTGGACGATGATCACGATCACGTATCCGATGATCATCCGATGAATCCGTATCGTAAGTATCATCACTTTTCATCGGTGATAATGAATGCTCTTTGGTCCGGTGGGTTTCCAAAGGACTACCACCGCGGATATTCAACAATTCATTTTCGTCGATATCGTCGGATTTCGATGGCGATTCTAGACGGCGTTGTTTACTCTAAAATTAATTAGAAAATTAATTAGATTTTGATTCGAGTGATGGGTGCGGAAAATTGTACTTTTTGCCGGTCTTTGTCGCGGTTTTTCCGCTTCCGACTACTCCGACTCTTCTCTTCTTCTTTCTCATCATCGCTAATTTGTTTATCTTTCTTCAAAACGCTAGCAATTTGCTTCTCTAAATTGATAGCAAAATCATCTACAACTAAAATCGAATTAATTAACAACAAAATTTTTCTTAATTAATTTACCGGGTGTATCCTGCATTATTGCTTGTTCTTTTTTGATACGCTCCCATTTCTGGCGTTGGATACGTTCCCGTTTACGTAAATGCAAAATACTCTTTTCCGCTTCGGTTAGATGTTTGGTTTTTTTGTTATTGTCATCATCGTGCCTGGAACGTCGATCACGATCACGATCCCGCTCCCTATCCCGATTCCTGTCGCGCTCCCGCTCCCGGTCCCGGTCGCGATCTTTCTGTTTATGCACCGCTATCGGCGCCGATTCACATTCTTTTTTCGTTTTGTCACCATCCACCGGTGTTGTTTGAATTGTTGGCGATATTGTCTCATCATCACCATCATCATCTTCAATTTCACCATCTTCTAAATCGTCGTTTTGCTGCAATTTCTCTTCATTCTCATCAATTGGTTGATTATCGTTTTTATTCATCTCTTCATCACTAAATTGAAACAACAATTTTAAAATTGGCGCCTTTTGAACGAAATCCGCGCGGATAGATGGCGCAATTCAATTTCCGTTATATCGAATTTCGGTGACGTCAACCGAATGGTTGTGTGCTAATTGTTTATCTCCAAAATGACCTTGAATTTATATTTAATTATAGATTTGATAAAATTTCAAGAAATTGCGATAATTGCGTTAATTTGCCGATAGAAATACAAAAAAAAAATCAAATTAAAATAAAACAAAGTAATAAAAGTATGGAGTTATTTGCAGATTGGCACACAGCCATTGGATTAGAATAAAAACAAAAGATAATGGCCGACTTGATACAAAAATAATTTCGTTTTTACACAACAAATACACAAACACTGGGGCAATTTAAACAATTCCTCAATTTTAGACAAATTCGGCTATTAATTTGTTGGAAATTGGTTTAAAATTCGATCGAAATTGGAGGTTTTCTTTTGTTGTAGAGAATAGATCAAGTTACCTTGTTGCAATTGTCAATGAACATGGTAGACAAATATGGCGACTTTCCCCCGATTTTTTCCGGTTTAATTTCCCCGATTAATTCCGGTGGAAAATCGGGAAATTCGCGTTAATCGCAATAGAAAAACGCAATTTTCCTAGGGGGTGGATTTGTGTAAGACAACAACCCCCAAATTCGATTGAACCAAACGTATTTCGCACAAATCTAGCCGTCTTGATTGTGTCCATGTTGTGTACGCACATTTTTGTATCAAGGCTTCAAGAATTTCAACAAAATTTTAAATTAAATTTAAATTAATTAAATAATTAATTAATTAAAGAAAATCGTCGGTAATTTGTTCGTTGTTTTTTTTTTTTTTTAAATAAATGCAAACCTTTTTCGATCATTGTCACATTGTTCAACGAGCGCCATTTTCCCAAAACCGAGATTAAATGTGGCGACCGTTGGGCGTTGGATGTCTATGAAACAACAGCCTCCTATGATTCCTGTTTTTTTAAAATCAATTTTGATTTGATTTTGTTTTTATGTTAAATCAAATTCGAATTCTCCTAGTTTACCGGAAGAAGAACACTATTTGGCCCGCAGCTGGCGATTTACATGTAAATTAGCATATGTTGATGGTTCAATCAATAGTTTAAAAAAAAAATCACTATTATAAAAGCACTGTCCAGATGTGTGACGATCAAAAATCAATCAATCAATCCGTGTCCGTCGTCCTGTCCTCGAATTCAGCCAAACAAACAAAATTCTAATCAAACTTGATAAGGACAAGACCTAATCTCTTTTTAAACATAATTACGCATATTCTGTTCGATCGACCACCAAAATTGTGTCTCAAATCAACAAATGGTGTTTTAAGATCGTCTCAAATATCTGTTTCTATATTTGTCATAAATAAATAAAATTTGTATACATTTTAAATAAAATAAAATCAAAAATATAAATGATATTTTAAAAACATTAACAACCCCGACTGTTCTCTTTGGCGATGAGACCACAAATGGGATTCGTTCAGTTTCGGCAATATTGACACGAATGCTGAACAAACATGGTTGCTACTCTCTAGCCAATCACAATTGAGATTAGAATCAATCGACCAATCACCAATTGTAGTCTATACGACAACGGTATCTAGATCTTTGGCCGGTTTTAATTGTCGATGGACGGTTGGCTATCGGGGGGAATAGTGGAGGTGGTTGACCTCAATTCGAAGATGAATCGAATTGGCGTTGGGATGGAGCCGGAAATTCAAGTGGCGCCACCGCCATTTCGGCGCCAATTCCAAAAAATCACCACATTATAAACGGTAATAATTAACACCAATCGAACAATACCACAATAAATGATTTGAAAATTACCAGTTATCGATTCGATTATTATTAGATAATAGGATTTTATTGAAAATAAAGAATATTGTTTTGATTTGGAAATTGTTTGCAATCGGGAGTTATTAGCGACATCTATTGTTATATTAGTAGATTATAATTGTAGAAATCTGTAATTATTGAGGCAATTGATGAAAACATGACGGAATAAAAGTCCCTAAATTTAATTATTTAGTCTGGACTTATCACGTGACTATGAAGTGTTGTTTTCGATGACGTTCATTGGTTGTTTTCAAATTGAGCGCCTTTATATTAAACCTATATTTGTTTAAATAAAATCCCTAATCCATGAATGATTCAAATTGGGTAAATCTAGTGATTTATAGATTAGAAAATGTTGAAAAGAGGGAAATTCAAATGAACGGTAAATTACACAAAAGATGCCAAATTTGAGGTTATATTGCTAACAAACGAATGTCAATTAATCTGCCAATGATACCAACGTTTCTCTGGAAAGTTACCAGTTGAATTATCAAGTTGGCAATTGATTCAAAATTACCACTAAATATTATAAATTGGCGCTAAATTCAAATTTAAATCCTCATAAATTACAGTGATTTCGAGAAATGATGGTTATAAACGATGAATTTACGATTCCAATTTTGTTAATTATTTTGTTGGATTATAATTGCGAACTTCAAATTTGAGGTTATATTGCAAACGAATATCAATTAGTTTGCCAGTATTACCAACGTTGGTTTCCCTGGGGAAATTACTAGTCGTTGAACTATACAGTTGGCAGTTGATTCAAAATTACCCCCTGTGAATTGGATAGTCGATTATCGCGCAGGCAATTGTAAATTGGCGCTAAATTCAAATTTAAACGACGAATTTGCGATTTCTATCGATTCGTTAATTATAATTGCGATATTCGAGCCTCATAAACTTTGGGGACAATTGAAATAAATGGTAAATCACACAAAAAATGTTACTAAAATGTGATAAAGTCGACAAAATTCGAGGTTATATTGCAAACAAACGAATGTCAATGATACCAACATTCCTCTGGGAAATTACCGGTTGAATTATACAGTTGGCAATTGATTCAAAATTGCCACTAAATATTGAGCGACATCTATCAATTGAATAGCCGATTATCGTGTAGGAATTGTAAATTGGCGCTAAATTCAAATTTAAATAAACGTTGAATTATAATTGCGATAATCGGGCATCTTCAACTTTGAGGAAAATTCAAATAAACGGTAAATTACACAAAAAATGCCAATAAAATTTGATAAAGTCAACGAATTAGCAAAATAAACATGAGAGAAACAAAATTTGAGGTTAAATTGCAAACAAACGAATATCAATTAGTTTGCCAATGTTACCAACGTTTCTCTGGAAAGTTACTAGTTGAATTATAGTTGGTAGTTGATTCAAAATTGCCATGGCGCGACATCTGTGGATTGGCTAGACAATTATCGTGTAGACACTTGTAAATTGGCGCTAAATTCAAATTGAAATTCGTCTAAATTACAATAATAAACGATGAATTTGGGATTTTTATCGATGCGTTAATTATTCTTGGATTATAATTGCGATATACGAGCATCATAAACTTTGGGGAATTTCCAAAAAATATTAGAAAAAACATCATTAATGAAGAATTGTCTTGAATCTTGTAAACAAAACTGGTTTTTCGTCCAAAGATCAGTCCGTTTATAATCAACAACAATCCAATATCAATTGGAAATAAATCGTAACTTATAATTATTGTGTCCAATTAACAATTAACTATAATTATAAATAATTAACCGACAGGATAATGTGAGTATGAATTTTCTTATAATTTTCCAAAATTGAGGAAACTCTCGAATTAATTCTAATGAGCAGTTAGACCTTGACCATTGAAACATTTGATTTTAATAAAAGATTTGTCAAGGAATTCAAACAATAAACAACAACAAGTTCTTTGATTACCATTTTTTTAATCCTTTAATTAATTCAAGAATTAATTGACAAAATCTCGAAATTAGAGTGAATGTTGATTGGAATTGTATCAAATAAGGTCGTGTTCTATTACAAATTGATTGAATCGAAATTACCAATTCTAGAATGTTCCTGTTATTGGCGATAATCCTGACTTTGACCCCCCAAATTTGGACACAAACACCATCATCACCATGTCCGCATATCTTCACTTATGAAACGCGCAATACCAACGAACCGGACCGATGGTACGGCATTCTAACCATACAAACAAACGAAGATTTGACCGGTGTCTGGATCCATATCATACTCGACCGGCCTGCCTTACAACTTGGCGTAAGTTTGATTTTTTTTCCAAAGAATTCTAAGACCAACCGATATTTGTTTGTTAGAATTGGTTTGGTAACACTACGAATGTGGATAATCGTGAATTTATCATACGCCATCCGAAATATCGTCTGGAAGCCGGACCGCCGATTACAATCCGGTTTTTCGTTATTTACAACCCTGAGGGGGCTGTACCGAGCGTCCGGAATATCCGTTTGAATGGCAAAACGATATGTGGGGTGGAATTCGTGGAGGCTACAACCGAGGCTACGCTGCATTTGAGCGAAATCCGGTTGAATTTAAACGAGAATAGCGATAGGTGATTTTTTTTGTGATTTAATTAGTGATGCGTTAAGTTGCGATTCTATAATAGCAGTAATCGCTGCTATTTCACTTTAATATAGGCAACCAATTATTAGTTTGAATTACACACAGTTGGTTGCCTATATTATAGAAAAATATAGCAATATAGGCAACTAATTATTCACAATGCAGACGGATAGTTGGTTGCCTATATTAGAGCGAGTATTAGCGATTATTATTGGTATTTAGCAATTTAGCCCGTCACTGTTTGTTGAACTTTTGTTAATTCTAGGGGGTCGAACAATAATATAAGGAATTCAAACAATAAACAGCAGGACAGGGCCCCACCAGGACAGAATAAGTAAGTTTAAGTTACGAAATCGGGTTAGAAGTCGCTAGAAAAGTGCAATTTTTAATAGGCGATTTGTCGTTCGTTTTCCATTCGATATTCGAGTGTTTAGAGTCGTTGGAGAGAGTAGTTCAAGTACAGTTCTTCAGGAAAATTTTGTGGAAATTTAGAGTTATCGATAATTTTCTGTAAGCGTTTGTTCGATCTGATAATTTTAAAGTCAATGGAGTCGCATATAAATTGAAAAAACTGGTGGTCAGGTGAAATGGAGGGATTTCCATGTAATTATAAAGCAATTCGCGGAATTTTAAAATTACTTGGAAATTTAGAAAGCTCCTCTAATTTGGAACTGATTTATGAGAGGAATTAAAGAAACGTTAGCTTTTAGAAAATTGTTGCAAATTGAAAATTTCCAAGCGATTTTCCTTAGAATACAGCTTGAAATGCTCTTTCCAACGAGCCTAAATATTTGATTATCGCGTGAAAAACGACTGAGAAATCGGCGATTAAAAATTCCACTTTTTTCCGAGCTATAAACCGACACTACAACCCGTCAAAAATGGGAATCTTCAATCGACGATTTCTTCCTCAATTTAATACTTGAAAAGACGTTTGAGATTTTGTTGAAGAGCGAATTTCTTTGTCTTATAACAAAAACGTATTTATTTTGGAAAACTTCAAGGAAATTCGGAATTATATAGGAAAATATTAGAGCATCTTTTTCTTATGTTTTTAAGAATATTTTTCCGTACATTTTCCCGTATATTGGGCAATAATGCTTGTTTTTCGACGCTTCAAAATGCTCTATATAGTCAATAAAATGCGTTTTCCAAATATCTAAGAAATCTTTCGATAAGCTTCTTAATTTTCCGGAAAATCGCAAAACTGAAAGGCACAATTTTAGTGGAAAAACACAAGCTTCTCAAAAATTATCGATAACTCAAAATTTCCACAAAATTTTCCCAAACGGCAAAACTCTTACGAGACGGCTTGGAATGCTCTTTGCAACAAGCCTAAGCACTTGAATATCGAATGAAAAACGAATTAGAAATCGCTCATCAAAAGCTCATTTTAAAGGGCTATAACTGGCCAAAATGGGCATATTTAATCGACGATTTCTCCCTTAATTCATTAACTATAACAACGCGTAAGACCTCGTTCAAAAGCGTTTTTCTTTGCCAATAAAACGGACATAGTTATTTTGGAAAACTCCAAGAACATTCGGAACTATAGAGGAAAATGTTGGAGTATGTTTTTAAAAATATTTTGCCGCATAAATTAGACAATAATGTCAATTTTTCGACGATTCAAAATACTCTATAGTCAATTGAATGCTCTTCCTAAATATTTGAGAAATTTTCCGATAACTTCCTCAGTTTTTCGGAAAATCGCAATTGAAGGACACAATTTTAGCGAGTTCTAAACGGAAAAAGTCATCGATAACTCAAAATTTCCACGAAATTTTCCAAAACGGTAAAACTCTTACGAGACGACTTGGAATGCACTTTACAACGACTCTAAACACTTGAATGTCCAATGAGAAACGAATTAGAAATCGCTTATCAAAAGCACATTTTTAAGGACAACAACTGACCAAAATGGGATATTTAATCGACGATTTCTCCCTTAATTCATTAACTGTAACAACATATAAGACCTCGTTCGAAAGGGTATTTGTTTGTCAATAAAACGGACATATTTATTTTGGAAAACTTCAAGGAAATTCGGAAATATAGAGGAAAATGTTGGAGTATGTTTCTAAAAATATTTTGCCGCATAAATTAGACAATAATGTCAATTTTTCGACGATTCAAAATACTCTATAGTCAATTGAATGCTCTTCCTAAATATTTGAGAAATTTTCCGATAACTTCCTCAGTTTTTCGGAAAATCGCAATTGAAGGACACAATTTTAGCGAGTTCTAAACGGAAAAAATTATCGATAACTCAAAAGTTTCCAAAACGGTAAAACTCCTACAAAACAGCTTGAAATACTCTTTCCAACGACTCTAAACACTTGAATGTCCAATGAGAAACGAACGAGAAATCGTCGATCGAAGATTCCAGCCGATTAATTGATTGTTAACGCAATTTCTCGAATTACAGACGACCAGTGCACAGTTACAACAATAACGGCAATCGAAAGTGAGTCTTAACAAACCGCACAACCCCCGCAAACAACCCCATTTTAATTTAATTGAATTTCAGCGACAATAAACCGAATGATCGATCCCCAACAACAACAACAAACACCAATAACGGCAATCGAAAGTAAGCCTGAATAAACCACCCCCAAGAAAACAACCCCATTCTAATTTAATCGAATTTTAGCGACAATAAACCGAATAATCGATCCCCAACAACAACCACCACCAATTACGGCAATCGAAAGTAAGTTTTAATACTGGAAAAAGAAAATTTTCAATTTAATTCAATTCCAGTGAAAATAGACCAATTGATCGATTTTCCACTACAACTCAAAGAACAACAACAAATGGTTTGTCAGTTGAAGATCCCAACAATAATGGTTTTGATTTTTTTCCTGGTGATTTTTCAGTGAATCAACAATCATTTAATCGTCCAATACAACAAATATTACCGATAGAAACGATAAAAAAACAACACGAATGCGGCCGTATTGCCATCCAACCGACACCACTAATATCGTACGGACAGAATACAACCAAGGGCCAATATCCGTGGCATGCCGCCCTCTATCACTCACGTGGTGCCCAATTGATGTACACGTGTGGCGGTACTCTAATCACTGATAAACACGTACTAACAGCCGCCCATTGTACGGCGAAACCGCAAACAAACAATGCGATAAACCCCCAAGATCTTCTGGTCTATTTAGGTAAATATAATTTGAAGAAATTCGGACCGGAAGTGCAAGATGTGGATGTTTCCGATATTTTCATCCATCCCCAATACAATTACAGTAATTTATTTAACGATATTGCGATATTGAAATTGTCGAGGAGCGCGCAAATTGGCGATTTCGTCCGGCCGTGTTGTCTGTGGGACGATACGGATCGGCGTAATATCGAATTGGACAGTATCATCGGCCAAGTCGGTGTCGTTGTCGGTTGGGGCTTCAACGAGGACCGGGAATTGTCGAATGATTTGATGCAAACTGAAATGCCGATCGTATCGACGGTTAAATGCATCTATTCGAACCGGGAGTTCTTCTCGCGGTTCACGTTCGAGAAGAATTTCTGCGCCGGCTACCATAACGGCACGTCGGTCTGTAACGGCGACAGTGGGGGCGGTTTGATTCTACCCAAACCGAACACTAACGGGCGGGATCGAATCTGGCAAATTCGCGGTATTGTTAGTGTTGGCGTGGCGCTACAAGGCTATGGTGTTTGTGATCCGCAACACTATGCGGTCTTCACCGATGTAGCAAAGCATTTAGATTGGATTCGTAATGTTATAAATAAAAATTAATAAACTAATTACGATTATTATTTCGGTTCTATTCTTAATGTGAATAGACAAAGCGTCCTTTCAGTATACGATTCATTAGGACTCGACGTCCGCCCGGTGTCGACATACGTTTCTTCCAACCGTGCCGGAGGACACGGCGGCGTTCATTGGGCCGTGGAAAATGGTCGCGGATTATCGTCCGAATTGGCGTCACGTAGATCTGTCTACAATTCAATCAAATTAATCGAATTCAACCAAATAACGGAGCCTTGAGGGTTCAATTTTTCGATCTGGTCTAGTAGTTGAATGTTCGATTGAAATTCGATTTATGTGCGATTTATTGAAGCTTCAAGGCTGAAAATTTGGTAATTATCGGGTTTGGTTACCTGAAATTGGTGAAAATAGTCGGGAAAATTCTGCAGACCAACGCCATTTTGGTTGAGAAAATTTTAGGTTAGAATCGACAAACGAACTACTCAACAATTGAACTATTATGATTTTGATCCGGAAATAATTGGGGTTTCTCCAATTTAATTACTCCAATAGAAATTTTACTAATTATTCACTGATAATAATAATCCTAAAAATTAATAAACAATAAAGTAGTTTATTAGTGGTAGATTAAATAATTGTGTAAGTTGCCAAATGTACCTTAACAATATTTGTGAATTTTTACAATTTACTCAATAATAACGCAAAAAATGGATTTTCTAGCGACTAACGACAATAATTTTGGAAATTTTAATCGGAAAATTCGGCTATATTGGTGCGAATTTATAATCAATGTCCTGGAAATTTGCAAAATTTGGCAACTATGTTCATTTGGTAGTTTCTGGTGTTGGGGGAATTTGGTTTTATAACCAAACTGTCAATTAACCAACAAATGTCAACCTCAAATCAGCTGATAAAAATCTATTAATTTTCCCCAATTAAACTACTTAATTATTATTTATTTTTAGTTATTTAAACAAAATTTATCATGGATAAATATACAGTCGATTTGGACCAAGTATTGAACGATTTTGAGTACAGCGAATTGACTGATACTGGACGAAATCAAACGGTACCAATTAATTTCAATAAAACAACAGTACCCACAACAACAACAACAGTACCAACAACAACAAAACATTCCATCAATAATGTTTTCCACAGTTTGAACGAATATCTGAATAGCGATATTAAAACAATTGAAATCATAAACGTCAAAGATGAAGAAATCGGCGGAAAAGCGGAGGAAATCGAAGAAAATCCTGTAGAAATTGAGGAAAATTGTCAAATCGAAGAAAATACAAACGAACAAGAAAATGAAGAAATTGAAAACAACGAATCAAAACAAAATACGGAAAATAAAGATGGCGATAGAATTGAAATCGAAGAAACCCATGGAATAGAAAGAGAAACCATTGATGATGACGTAAAGGAAGATAGTATCGATAATATTAACGAAAATAATGATAATAATAATAGTAACAAAATAGTTGAAGATGAGGAAATTGATAATAATCCAAGTATTGATGATAGTATTAAAGATAATGATAATATAGATGATGTAGAAATTAATATTGATAAACAAGAGATTTTAACGGAGGAAATTGAAGAAATTACAGATAATAAAGTTGAAATTGAAGATAAAAATGAAGATAAAATCGGCTTTAATGATACTCTAGAGATTGATGAGAGTGAATTGAATCAATATTTAGAGGAATTAGAGCAGGAATACGAGTCGCAACAACAACAGGAAGAAATTGAAGAAATCCAGGAAACAATTGACGATAACGAAAAGAATCAAGATAGGCCTAGAGATTTGGAATTAACAACAACAACAACTGAAGATCGGCAAATAAACGATAAAAAAATCGATCTAGTTGGCAGTCCCGGATCAACGCCATTCAATAATGTTTATATCGATAAAGAATTAGAGAAAGAAAATATTGATAATGATAATAATAGTAGTAGTAGTGATAGTAGTAGTGATCAAGATGAAGATACAACTGCTTCAATATCGGATAGTTCAACTGAAGATTTACAACAAAAACAACAACAAAATAACGATGAAGATGAAGATACTTATCATGATGCAATTGATACACAAACAAATGACGAATCTCCAAGGCAACAACAAGAGGATAAAAATGATTGGTTGGGTAATCAGGCGCCATTATGGATACCCGACAATGTTGCCACAAATTGTCTACATTGCGATATTAAATTTACTGTAATTAAACGACGGCATCATTGTCGGGCTTGTGGTTTAGTTTTATGTTCGAAATGTTGTTATTTGAAATTGAAATTGAATTATTTAGATGAATTAGCACGGGTTTGTAATAAATGTTATGAGATTTTAACACGGAAACAATCACCAACACCGTGTACAAGTCAGGAGAATTCGCCGAAACAACACGACGAATCACAACCGAATCCCAATAATCCATTGGAATATTGTTCGACAATACCGCCCCATCAACAAGTCGATCAAACAACAAATCCAACACCCTCGGTTATGGTACCGGTGGGTGTGTTGAAACGGAAGAATAATACAAACGGTGATAATAATGATAATAATGGTAATAATCGTGTGAGGCGGAATAAGAGTGTGATGTTCTGTGATGGTATCCGGCCGGGTAGTGATCTAACAAGTTTAGATAACGATTTCTCTTATCAACAACAACAATTGAAACAACAAATCGAACGACCGGAACTTGATAAGGAGACTAAGAGTTTTCTGTTGGTATCGAATCTGGATAGATTGCCGCCGATTGTTCAATTTACAACAAAACACGATGTTGTTTATAGCGAATTCGATATGAAAAATTACGATAATATCGTTGATTATTTGAAAACGGATCAATTGATGTTCGCTTTAAATTTGAATTTATTTCTAAATTTGAAGATTTTAAATTTGGATTGTTGTGTAAATAAATTCGTATGGTGTTTTATAACGAATGGTTTGATCAATGTCGGTCAAGATGAGATTGTAATTTTATTAGAATTGTTGGATAATGAAGATAAAATACCGATTGATATTTTCTTCTATATCAATAATATTTATTTGAATTCGATTAAGGGGATAACAATTAAAGAAATGGATTTGGGTTTGAATCAACAATATGATAATAAGAATTTTTTAGGTTCAAAAAATCATGTTGGTTTCTTGTTTATAAGGCCAACATTTCAATGTTTACAACATATACAAGATTTATTACCGGATGAGCCTTATCTGATTGGTATTTTAATACATCGGTATGTACGGTTGTATTCTGTAACTATTTCACGATTCGTTACCATGACAATTGTTACTATTCTGTTTTTTTTTGTTTAGTTGAAAAGTGATGGGCAATATTTCGAAAAGTAAGCTGTGCATCTCAATCCAGTGTTGAATAGTAGGCTATGAAATCAATTGTTTAGCAATGGGAGCCACATAAACTCGTAAGTAACGAGGTTATGTAATTTCATAGCCTACTTGCCAACATCTAGTCAAAGTGGACTGAGATGCATAGCTTGCTTTTCCAAATTGTGCGAATTTGTGACGTCATTACTCTCTATAGGGAAGTGAAACGCCCCTCTTTAGTGATGGGAGTTCTAGCGTTGTCATGGTAACAAATCGATTTAAATTTGATATTTATTGGATCAAGTCATATTCAATTTTGATGATAGAGTCGTAGCTTGCTTCAAACTCAATTAAATTTGATATTTTTCTGGGGGTTGAATCAAGCTACGTCTAATTTTAGTGACACAATCGTAGCTTGATTCATATAGTAGTATATTTGATGTTTATTGGCGTATGAATCAAGTCATGTTCAATTTTGATTATAAAATCATAGCTTGATTCATATAAGACTAAATGTTAATTGACAACTGAATCAAGTTACGCACAGTTTTAACCAACACAGTCGTAGCTTGCTTCATATTGGACTAAATTTGACATATCTTTCCGTATGAATCAAATTAAGTTCAATTTTTATGATGGACTTGTAGCTTGCTTCATACTCTACTAGGCTCAATTTTGATGATAGAGTCGTAGCTTACTTCATATTTGACTAAATTTGATGTTTATTAGCGTACGGATCAAGTTAGGTTCAACTTTGATGATGGAGTGGTAGCTTGATTCATATACGACTAAATTTGACGTTTATTGACAACTGAGTCAAGTTACTCCAAGTTTTAATCAAACCACTAGGCTCAGTTTTGATGGTAGAGTCGTAGTTTGCTTCATACTCGATTAAATTTAACATTTATTGGCGTATGAATCAAGTCATATTCAATTTTGATGGTAGAGTCGTAGCTTGATTCATATACAACTAAATTTGACGTTTATTGGTAACTGAGTTATGCATAGTTTTATACTCTACTAGGCTCAATTTTGATGGTAGAGTCGTAGCTTGCTTCGTTTATTGGTGTATGAATCAAGTTAAGTTCAATTTTGATGGTTGGAATTGTAACTTGTAGGCGTCTGAATTTTAATCAGAGTCGTAGCTTGGTTCATACTCAACCAAATGTTGGTGTTTGAAAATTAATCACAGAGTCGTAGCTTGCTTCAAATTCGACTAAATTTGATGTGTTTTTGTGCGTCTGAATCAAGTTACGTTCCATTTTAATGACACAGTCGTAGCTTGATTCATATACGACTAAATTTGACGTTTATTGGCAATTGAGTCAAGTTACGCACAGTTTCAAACAAACCACTAGGCTCTGTTTTGATGTTAAAGTCGTAGCTTGCTTCGTATTCGATTAAATTTGATGTTGATTGGCGTATGAATCAAGTTAGGTTTAATTTGGATGATTGGAATTGTAGCTTGTAGGTGTCTGAATTATTAATCAGGTCGTAACTTGCTTCAAACTCGACTCAATTTGATAATTTTCTGCCAGCTGAATCAAGCTACGTTCAATTTTGTTGATACAGTCGTAGCTTGATTCATATACAACTAAATTTGACGTTTAATGACAACTGAATCAAGTTACGCACAATTTTAATCATCACAGTCGTAGCTTGCTTCATATTGGACTAAATTTGACATATCTTTCCGTATGAATCAAATTAAGTTCAATTTTGATGATGGACTTGTAGCTTGCTTCAAACTCTACTAGGCTCAATTTTGATGATAGAGTCGTAGCTTGCTTCATTTTCGACTAAATTTGACATATATTGGCGTATGAATCAAGTTAAGTTCAATTTTAATGTTGAAGTTGTACCTTGGTTCACACTGAATGAAATTTGGAATTTGTCGGTGTTTGAATTTTCATTACAGAGTCGTAGCTTGCTTCATATACAACTAAATTTGACGTTTATTGACGACTGAGTCAAGTTACGCACAGTTTTTATCAAACCACTAGGCTCAGTTTTGATGTTAGAGTCGTAGTTTGCTTCATGTTCGATTAAATTTGATGTTTATTGGCGTATGAATCAAGTTAGGTTCTATTTTAATGATGGAATTGTAGCTTGTAGGCGTCTGAATTTTAATCAGAGTCGTAGCTTATTTCCAACTCGACTGAATTTGATATTTTTCTGAATCAAGCTACGTTCTATTTTGATGATAGAGTCGTAGCTTGATTCATATACGACTAAATTTGACGTTTATTGACGACTGAGTCAAGTTATGCACAGTTTTAATCAAACCACTANAGCTTAATTCACACTCTACGTAATTTGACTTAACTAATGAAACTCAATTTTTATGGTGTGGTCGTAGCTTGATTCATAGTCGATTAAATTTGACGTTTCTTAACAACTGAAGCTACGCTCAATTTTGTAAACCGATTAAAATTAATTTTTGTTTTCATTTTTTTTTTGTTCCAGATGGGAGACACCATGGGCAAAATTGTTCCCATTACGTTTACTATTACGTTTAGGTGCGGAATACCGTTATTATCCATGTCCAATAATATCGTATCGTTATCGTAATAGTTGTTTTGTTGAAATTGGACATACGATCATAAATCTATTAGCTGATTTTCGTAATTTCTCCTATACATTACCGAAAATTAACGGTTTATATATTTATATGGAAGAGAAAATAACAAAAATACAAATACCGAAAAATCGCTATAAACAAATTATTAAAACAATCAACAATTCTAGTGATTATATTTTAGCATTTGGTGGTAATTTTAGTATGTTAACCGATTCGCATCTAGTTTGTATACAGGATGTTCAAAATAACGAAAATTTATATACAACGCACGCTATTAACATCCACAATAAACCAAGAAAACGTAAGTCGATTTCTTAAAATTATGTCGGTAATACAGATCACTATCAATTACCGATCTGTCAACTGATAGTGATCTATATTACCGACAATTTACTACAAACAAAATTACCATGGTACACTTGATAGAATTATAGATCGTATTCTCTAATTTGATGATTCGTTACCATGACAATTGTAATTGTAATAAATCACCAATATTATAGAATACGATTGGATTTGATTCTAGTAACTGGAGCTAGTTTTATTGTATTTAATGGTGCTTTAAAATCATCGAGCGGTCTAACGGCCAAATCGAGTATTGTTGAAGATGGTTTAATGATTCAAATAACACCCGATCATATGGTGAAGATCCGTGATGATTTGCGCAATATGAAGAATCACACAATCCAATGTGGTTGTATCAATTCGAAAACCGATGAAATTGTTGAAATCGAATGGACCGAACCGGATACAAATTTCAATTTAAAGTAAACCAATTGTTGATTAATTAAATTTGAGTTGATTTAATTTGATTTTAGTGTAAAATCGCCGATTGATAACCAGCCGTTGAGTGGGGTACCATCGATTCGGGTCCATAATGGTAAAGATTATGTGAATAATAACGGACAACGTTTGATCCGTTGGACGGAGGTGTTTATTATCAAAAATAGCGATAGTGATTATGATTATAATAATGATATTAATAATATTGATAATGTACGTAATGATCCGGTTGATATATCGAAAATATCGGAAAGTATAGCTAAGGCGACATGTAATGCACTTGTTAAATATTTAGATTTGTTAATTAGTAATAATTTTTATAAAATTGGTATACGGACAACTTTACACGTTGAAAATGTGAGTTATTTTCGTTAATTTCTTTTAGATTTTAGGTTATAATTATCGTTGAATTTTGTAGGTTTCATATCTAGCCGGTAGTAATAATTTGAAATTGCCGCCGATTTATATGAAAAGTCTTGATAATGAATTGATACCGGTATTGCATCGAATCACATCAAATAATTTCAATGAACATACGGTTGTTTTGGAGTTGTTTTTTCGTATTTTAAACAAATAATTTTATCTGATTTTTATATAATTTCCAATATTATTTGTTGTTTATTAACATTTATTGTATTATAATTTAATTTAGAGCTAATATATTCAGATGAAAACGAATCAAATTCGAAATTGCCGCCATTGATACAATATGGCCGACGAGCGGCCGCCTAAATGTCGTCCTCGTATCATTACACCAATTGGAGTTGCTTTAATGAATTCGAAATTGCCGCCATTTCCAACTAAATGGCCGATGTTAAATGTCGCTCCTAAATTCATCACAATAACTGTTTTGGTAGTTGTTTTTTCGTATTTTAAACAAATAACTTGCCAATTTACAAGATTTCTAATATTATTTTATTATAATTTGGAGCTAATTAATTCTAATGAAAAGGAATCGATTCGAAATTGCCGCCGTTTCGTTCAAAAATGGCCGACTTCCGGGGTTAAACGTCGCTCCAAACTACAGGCGCTTTACAAAATCAAATTTCGCCAATGATTTGTTAAATAACTCGATAATATTTAGAAATAGAGATTGAATTCTAAATAACCGCCTCGGTACAAACTGTAAAATCGGTCGCTTAAATGTCGCTCTTGCCACAACTATACGAATACTAGATTTGGCGTTGTTTTTTCGTATTTTAAACACTTTGTTTTCTAAATTTTTACTATTGTTGAAGTAGAGCCAAAATTTTGTAGGAAAAATTCAAAATTGGCGCGTTTTCTCTTGGTTAAATGTCGCTCCAATAAGCACCATTATAAAATCACACAATGCTTCATTGATTGGTTAAGTAATTGGATAATTGCCGATTCTAATTTTTTTTCTTAGAAATAACAGAATTTTAGTAATTTTAGCATATTAGAAATAAAGACTGAATTCAAAATTACCGCCTCAATACAAACTGTACGATTGGTCGGTTAAATGTCGCCCATACTACAATTTCCGGAATAATTGTGGAGTTGTTTTCTCGTGTTTTAAACACTTTTTTTTTGAGTTTTCAGTATTATTTTGTAACAAACATTCAAAATTGGCGCGTTTCCTCCGGTCTGTTAAATGTCGCTCTGTTTCAAATCTTGCAAATAGCCGAATATTTCAAAATTTGTTGTTTTCACTCTCTACAAAATAAACAACTGCATTATCACAAATCAATCTTAGTAGGCACATTGAAAATAGGATAGAATTCAAAATTGCCGCCAGTTCGTCCAGTAAATGGCCGACTTCAATGATTAAATGTCGCTCTAAACTATGCCAACTTTACAAAAATCATTTGTTTCAATGATTCCTTAAATAACTCGATAACTGCCGATTCTGAACGTTTCGTTGTTACAAATTATAAAATTTCAGTAATTTTTGCATATTAAAAATAAAGATTGTATTCAAAATTACCGCTCGGTACAAACTGTACGTGATTGGTCGGTTAATTGTCGCTCTTACCGCAATTGTTTGGACTTGTTTTTCACATTTTAAACAGTTTTTTCCAAGTCTTCAGCATTATTTAGCAATAAATATTCAAAATTGGCGCGCTTCCTCTATTGATTAAATGTCGCTCTGCCCAAACCTTCCAAATGGCCGAAATATTCCAAAATTTGTTGATTTCAATGTCTACAAAATAAACAACTGCATTATTATCATAAATCAATCGTAGTAGGCGCATTAGAAATAGGATTGAATTTAAAATTGGCGCCTGTTCGTCCCGAAAATGGCCGACTTCCAGGGTTAAATGTCGATCCAAATTCAACAGCTTTATAAAATCAATATTTCTTCGATGATTTGTTAAATAAGTCGATAATTGCTGAGACTAAATTTTTCGTTATTAGAAATTATAAAATTCAATAATTTTTGCATATTAGAAATACAAATTGAACTCAAAATTACCGCCTATACGACGATTCGTCGGTTAAATGTCGCTCTTTTAAACAGTTTTTCCAAGTTTTCAGCATTATTCTTTAAAAATTGTTCAAAATTGGCGCGTCTCTAGTTGGTTAAATGTCGCTCTAACCAAATTTCCAAATAACCAAACTATTCCAAAGATTGTTGATTTCAGTTTCTACACAATAAACAACTGCGCAATTATCACAAATCAATCATAGTAGGCGCATTAGAGATAGGATCGGATTCAAAATTGCCGCCAATATGGCCGCCTATCGTTCGCTTAAATATCGCTCTTTAAATCATTAAAATACAATTTTATTATTAAATATCGATAAAAAAATAATAAAAATGAACACATTTCAATAAATAAAACACCTACAAATCTTCACAATAATCGGACAGAAAATCCAACAAAAATACAAAATCATCAGAACTACCACCGGAATTCCGATACAACCGTACAAATTCCCTCAAATAATCGGTCAAACATTTCAAAATTCGCCGATTCCAATCGGTACGAAACAAACCCGTACATTGTTGCTCGAAACTATCACAATTCAACAATTGTTTACGCACTAAAAATAGGGAAAATTTCGCAAATTCCAACCATGTCAAATTCGCACATTTCGATTGTACCAACAGATTTACATTACGCACCGATAAGAGCGTTTTAAACAAATCGTTCGTACCCAAATAGTATAATCGCCAAATTTCGTAGAATTTCTCCAATATTAACGGATTCGATAACGATTCGGATTTATGCGCAACTATAAAACAACAAATCTAACAATCGACCAAATTATAATCGGATAATAATTACGTAATAATAACGCCAAATCGACGAGCATTGTACAAATTGTCGCCAATATACACTCATTAATATCACCACGTCCATTAATACTTGTTAAAATATCATCTAATAGTTTAATTAAATAATTATCAGTGATTTTATCGGGATTTTCAATGATAATAATCGATAAATCCTACAATAATCGATTAATAGTAAAAATTGAATAATAGATGGCGCTATTACTATACCCATAATTGTTCCAATAAATGTGCCGCACTAATTGTACCATCATTATGTTCAATATTATTACCTTCAGGTGGTAATACAAATATCGGTTTATTTCGTTTTTTATTACCATCATCTGTATTATCATTAGTATCGGTTTTATTGAAAATTGCTAAAATTTGAGGTTAAAATCGATTATAGGTTAGAATTGAAATTTACCCAATATTGTAATATGCGATGTAATCCATTGTTTGATCCGTTCCAAACACGTACGTCTTGTAATATTACAACAAACATCTTTAGTTTGTTGTAAAGTATCGAAACTAATCAATGTATTTATGGAGATTTTGATTTTATCCGAACATAAGTCGTAGATTTCATCGTAACATTGTTGTTGTAATTGTTTGATTTGTTTCATTTTATAATTATCAATCGATTGTTGTAACAGATTATTATCAATCAAATATTGTTGATAATCTTTTAGATAATTATCTTTATATTTCGGTATAATAATGTTGATTATGTATTTAACGCAAATCGAAGCGATACGTTCGCTGATAAATTCGATCGATTTCCGTATCGATATCGGTTGACCATTTAGAAAAGCCTCTTCTAATTGTTGTTGTAGACGTTTACGATTCAATTCGTCAACTGTATGTAATGTTGTAACTGGTGTTACATGTTTTATTGTTATATTGGTATCTTGATTTAATGTTGTTGTTGTTGTTGTTAATGTTGATAATAATCGTTTAATGTTGTTTAAATTCGGACAACATTCCAACATTAAATTCTGATCGATTATATTCAAATTATCGATTGTTATCAATTCGTTATTATTATTATTATTATCTGTAGGTGTTGTTAATAATCTTTTTTCATAAAATAAATAATTATAGTATTCGTTAATTGGATAATGTTGGATTTCGAATAGATAACCTAAACAGAATTTGATTAAATAATAGTTTTTTTTCGATTGGAAATAGTTGAAATTTTGATAGATTTCAAATAGAATTCTACCAATTATTAGATAATATGGTAGACGTAATGTTATATAATCTAACATTGATAAATAGATTGTTAACCATGGTATACATAGAATTAATGTTTTACGTTGTATTGATTCTTCTAATATTGTTTTTATATCGAAATTCGGTTGTACCTGGAAGAAATAAAACAACATTATAACGTATGTCTTTGATTAAATATCAAGTATCGTCAATAGTTTATCTAATGATAGCTTAAATCGCTTAATTTCAATAGCAATAATCACAATTATTGCTATTCTAGTGTAATATAGGCAACCAATTATTCGTTTATACTGCGAATAATTGGTTGCCTATATGGCACTAATTTCAAGAGTAACATAATACCAATACTGTATAGCATATTGAAAATAACTGTATCTTGGTTATATTGTGTCGTAGATTAGTTGTTACGCTACAATAATTTATATGAATCAATTTACGACACGAAGTAATTAAGGTATAGTATAGAAAATCGAATTTTGGTGTAATGTAGACAACCAACTATTCGTTAATCGTGCGAATAGTTGGTTGCCTATACTTCACCAATTTCAACAATAATAGCACTATAACTTCTTGTAGATAGCCGTATCTTGATTATATTGTGTCGTAGTTTAGTTGTTACGTTACAATAATTTATATGAATTAATCTACGACACAGTAATTAAGGTATAGTATAGAAAATTCGTATGAACTTTCCTGAAATTTGTTTTACAATTGTTTTTCCACTTGATCTACCACTATAGTATATTTTCGTGTTTCTATCAACCCTTATTGTATGGGGTAGTACACCCTAATTTCTTGTTTTATATAGAATTGTATATTTAATTTGATTTCTTACAGTGTTTGTTAAAAAAATTCGTATCTTTGGAACTGTTGTTACTAGACGAATCAAATTTAGAAATCAAATAGCCCAAATTATACACTTTAAAATAAATTTCGTAGAATTTATATATTTTTCAGCGTTTAGCTGAAATTTGTATTCAATTTCAGGCTATTTTTAAACACAAAAATCTCGATTAATTTCAATAGAATACCATATTTTTCTGTATTTGGGTGATTAAAGATTTTTTTTTATTAAATCTAATTATCTCTTCTAATATCTATCTTTAAAATTTTTTCAGTTATTCAGTAATTTCGATTTCTCAAACTGAAACACAATACTAAAACATAGAAGGCTTAGCAAAACAAATGTCAATTCTATCGGCACAATTGACATCTAAGAAACTGATTATTTTTAGATTTATTTAAATGAAAAACAAGAGAATAAATTAATAATCATTCAAATTAGATTGCTTCGATTGCTATTTTCGTGTAAAAATTGCTGTATTACTGAAAAATATGCAATATTAACCTCAATTGTAATTGTNCTGTCAATTCAATTGTTCCAATTAACACCATAATTATCAATTAGTTTTAGATTTTTTTAAATTAAAACAACTGAAGAAATTGATAATTAATTAAATTCAAGTTAATTGGATTACTTTTTTTGCGTATAATTTGCTCAAAGAAATTAACCTCAATTCTAACAATTAATGTCATTTTGCTAAGCCTACTAAGTTTTTATTATAACCGAATTATTAAATCATAGGCGACTAGATTCAAAATATTTTCACACAGAAGTACTGAAATTTTGAAATAACTGAAAAACTAATAGACAGATTCAAGCAATATTAATACAATTCGATGCAAAATTTATTTATCTATCAAAACGTGTAAAAAAACAGGGTGTTCCATTTAAAATAAGCAAGATATGATTTTAAAATTACCTGAAATTAAACATAAATTTCAGCTAAACGCTGAAAGATAATTCAATTCTATAAAATTGAATCTCAATTGCATAGTTTGGACTATTTGAATTTCAAATTTGAATCGTCTAGTGGCTATAATTCTATAGATATTGAGTTCTTTAATAAAACACAACAAAATTTAAAATTTCAAGAAAATTAGAAATTCCTGAAAACTATCATACTAGACTATAAGTTGTATTGAAATATACAATAAAAATAGGAAAATGGGTTGCTCAACCCCAATAAGGAAAGTTCAAGTGGAGAAACAACCAAATTTCAACTATTACTAATTTTTGAAACAATTGAATACTGACCTGCCCGCGAACTTTCAAATATTGACCAATCAAATTCTGTGTCAAACAATTCGCATCAATTTGATACGGTAATGATTCAATAAAACCGAGAAATTTCGCCAATAAACGCAACGATTTTATACAACAATAATACGATTTCTTCGTCGACAAATCCAGTTGTATCTCTAAAAAAAAAAAACAATAAATAAACCAAATTATCAACAATAAAACGCGAAAATCCCTACCTTTAATATCGCCACCTAGATCGCTAATATTGAAATTCGTCTCGTTCAATTCCACAATCTCACTAATCAACGTATCGCACAGATAACGATTAAAATATAAATTATTCGCAGCCAATATGAAATCTTTAAAGAATTCTTCATGGCCATTGAACGATATTAGAGATGTCGATAATATCGAATCTTTAGTTGTTAAACGGGTTTTTAAACGATTCAATTTTGCCAAATCTATCGGTAAATTAACATCATTGAATTGATAATTTAAAATACAACAATTCAACAATTCCAATTTGAATAAACGTGCCAAATGTAGATAATTCATCGATTCATTATTGCATAAATTGAATAAAGTACGAATTTTTCCAGTTAACGACATAAAGAAATTCCAATCGGTATTCGAATGTTGGACATTCCAAATTTGTAGAATTTCATAGAATAAATCGCGTTGTTTACGGAATGAATGAAACGATAAATCATTGGGGAAATTTTGACGATTATCGGTATCGATATTGAAACACACCACCATTTCTGTGGATGGTATTGGCGTTAAAATCGTTGAAATTTCGCAATTTTTATGGATTTTCGATAATTTTCGAACGAATCCGGGCGCAAATTCCACTAAACGTTGATTTTCAATCAACAATTTCAATGTAAATCGATCGAAATTCACCACAAATATTTCGAATTGTGATTCGAGAATTTGCGCAACGAAATAGACCAAATTGTGGACCGTTTGGAATAATTGTTGTAATTCCATTATCTCCAACAATTCGTGATTATCACCACTATCATCGTATTGTTTTTTAATCAATAGCGTTATCAAAAAACTAATCTCCTTAATTATATTGAAAATAAACGAATTAATTAGAGTAATGTAGATTTTGATAATTCGATCTAATTGTTTGCGATAGGTGATCCGTTCGAATTTCGGCTCAATTTCCATCAAATTCTGATTCAATTTGATGATCGTCGATTTCTGTACGAATTTCTCCTGATTCTTCCGTAAAATACTGCAATTATCGTTAGAGTTATCGTATTGTAAAAAATTAAAACTACCCTCGTATTGTTCGCAATTGTTCAATTTTTCGGTCAAATTCGTCGGTTTAATTCGCCTCAATTTCATATTATCACTATTTGTCGATTGTGATTTTTTCTTGATTGAAGACGTCGAGAAACGTTTGTCGATGATGAAATCACCCAAACAAATCGGCGATTTTTCGTGGTTATTTCGACGGGATTTCGTTGTATTCGGTTGGTACAACGGCGATATCGGACTTAGATAACTACCATTTAGATTACACGATATTTTCGACTAAAATTCAATCGATTAACAAAAATTTAAAAAACTACCGAAAATTACCATTTTTGGCGTACTTGAAGCTTTCGCCACTAAATCACTACAATTCAAATCGGAATTATTCGTCAAATCCATGGGAAAACTGTACGATTTATCGATTTCCACGATTTTACCGGTCGAATCGTCCAAATTTTGTTTATAACAATTTCGAAAATCTTTCCATTTCGTACAATAACTACAATTATTTTAGAATTAATAAAATTGATAATAATTCAATTGATTAATCAACTTCGGTATGTCCTGGTGGATGAAATTGAGGAAATACGCGATAAAATCGGCTTGATTACACTTAAATTCGCTGAAAATATCCTGTAACAAAAATTGAGGTTATGTTATTTTTGTAATTGTGAGGTTATATTCGTTTTTGTGAGGTTATGTTACTTTCGATTGATTATTCTGTAACCATTCCAAAAATTGATCCAAATCGATTTCGTTATTTATAATTTTATAAAATAGAATATCAGCCATAATTATTAATTAATTTTTGTACTTAATTATCACACGAATTTTAACAATCACATTAACGTCAACATTTCAGGTGGAAAAAAAAACAAAACACAATCGACTACACGGTTGCCAGTTGCACTACATTTCGACACAAATTTGATAATTTTACAAATTTTACAACAAAAAACTAAGAATTAACAATTTCGACACATTTTCATCAATATTATAAATAAATTTATCAATTTTAAAATTAAAATTCTTCAAAATTTTTGTAGATACTGCAATTTACGGAAATAACATAAAAGCGGCAACGTAAAATTGTTGACATTAGTGCAGCTCCACCAACTATCGGTAACAAAAATCCCCGATTTTTTCGGCGGTAAATTCAAAACTACACCAATCAAATTTTGTATTTATTCAAATTTAATTATATTTTACAATAGTTTAATCTACCACGGCCGTATTTTACCCTGTGTAGCATGCGATAATATCCAAGTAGTCTTCGGATCGGGTACAATTTGCATTTGTTTATGTCTCGGATGGGTTTTACAGAGGACATACCAACGTTCCTCACGGCGCACCATAAAACAATCTTTACAACGTTTCTTCAATTTGGCACGGACTTTGAAGCCGCAATTCGGCAATAGATTCACACAATTCGGCGATAAAAACGGCGATTTTTCGGCGATTTTCAACGGCTGATTCGATAGTAGATGAAACGATTTGGTTGAATTGTACAGAATTGGTAGATTTCTTGTAAAATTCGACGTAAGCCGCAGTATCGACAACATTACTACAATGTTAATTAATTAATCAATTAGGGTTTAAATTGTAATTAAAGTACTACTTGAAGTTGGGCAGAATTTGAGGTTAATTTAACAGTGTTGTCAGATCTACAAATTCCGTCACTCCATATTTTATAAATTTATTTAAAATTATAGACGATTATTGATCAAATTTTTGGAAGCTATTTGGCTAATTTTGTATTTTTTTTTAATTTGAAACGTGAGAATGGGGAAATTTGAGGATTTATTGTTGAATTGGCAATAGAGCTGCCATCTGTTGGTGGTTTTCGTGTTACAAAAGTAGGCGGTAATTTTTGAAATTTCGATTGTCAATTTGGAAGAAAATGGAGAAATCGTCGATAAATAAAGGTGGTTTTGATAGTACACCGGTCGATTTTTCATTCAGAAAGATCACCACACTTACTAGTGAGTATTTCGTTTGATTATATCGAATTTTAATGGGAATTTTCTCGTATTTGTAGAGATCGATATGACCCAAGCTCGCTCATCTAGATTGGGTGTTATTCCAAAAATTAGCGATCAGAATAAGAAATTCATGACTGCTTCGATTTGGCTCAACAACAATAAATTGAAAGACATCAAGAGTGTCGATCAGATGGTTGAAAGTCTCATTGAATATCCGCAATACTTAGGTTGGCTCGATTTCTCGTTCAATTACATCAAATCGATCGATGACGTATTGCTTGAAATCTCACTAGAATTATCGAATTAACTTTTATTTCCCCGTAGGGTATTTTGAAATTTCCAAATTTGAAAATCCTCTATTTTCATGGTAATTGTATTGAGAGTATTGATGAAATTTTCAAGTTGCGCCAACTGAAAAATCTCCGTACGGTCACGTTTCACGGTAATCCAGTATCGAATTTGCCCAGTTATCGACCGATAATCATTGCAACTCTACCACAAGTACTCTATTGAATTGTTTAATTAAAAATCCATTAATTTTGGATAATTTCAGATTTTAAATTTAGATTTCGCGCCAGTTTCGAAAGTAGAGAGAGTTGTGCCGCTACCTGGCGATATTCTAAATAAGCTCAAAAATCTCAATTATTGATTTGAATTTAAATAAGTTGGGGAATTTCAGTTTACAATGGCAGTACCGATATGACCACCAATCAGATGATTGCACCAAGAGCGCCAATTTTAAAATCAATCTAAATTAAATGGAACAAAATACTATTAAATCGATAATGTAATCATTTATTATAAATAATTGAAAAATTCTTGTTAAAATATTAATTAATTCGAGATAATTTAGTTTGAATTTGGTGATTTTGTTTTGTCATTGTTGGTTAATCTGATTCTAGTAACCTGAGCAGCCAATCAGGTTGCTTCAAAAATTTTGAACTAATAATCAGAGTGGCTTTGCTGCGATTGTTTTTCCATTATTGTGTTTGTTGTGTTTATCGAATTTTTCCAATTTTCCCCGCAGATTTTCCAGGAAAAAAGTGATTATTTATAGAAATTCAAGATTTCCTCCATTCTAATTAAAGGTAATACGACTAATGAACAATTGCTTTATTAAAATGCCACTAGATAATTGTTATTAATTTGGAAATTCCAAGCGCCGTGAATATAACAATTTTAATAGAAAAATAATGCAAATAAGTTATTGATAATAGTGATAATGATAATTTTTCAGAATATTTCAGTAATAATTGAAAAACTACAGAAAAATCGCTCTAAATCTAGTGATTTTTTTTGTCACTGTTGGTTAATCTGATTCTAGTCACCTGAGCAGCCAATCGGATTGCTTCAAAATTATGAACTAATCAAAGTGGCTTTGCTTTTCAGTTGTTTGTTGATTGTTGTTAATAGAGGTTTTCCAATTTTTCCGGAGTTTTTCCAGAAGAAAAAGTGATAATTTACAGAAATTGAAGATTTCCCTCACTCTAATTAAAGGTAATAAGACTATTGAACAATTACTTTATTAAAATTCCACTAGATAATTGTTATTAATTTGGGAATTCCAAGCGCCGTGAATATAACAATTTTAATAGAATAATAATGAAAATAAGTTACTGATATCAGTAATAATGGCAATTTTTTAGAATATTTCAAAATATAGGTGAAAAACTGCGGAAAAATCGCTTTAAATCTAGTGATTTTATCTAAATCTGGTGATTTTGTTTTGTTACTGTTGGCTAATCTGATTCTAGTAACAAAAGCAACCAATTAGATTGCTTGAAAATTTTGAACTAATATCAAAGTGGCTTTGCTTCTCGTTTGTTTTTTCATTGTTGTGTTTGTCGAATAATTTCCAATTTTCCCACAGGATTTCCAGAAGAAAAGCGATAATTTATAAAAATTGAAGATTTCCTCCATTCTAATTGAAGGTAATACAACTATTGAACAATTCCATTATAAAAATGTCTTTAATTTTTGTTAATTTACATATTAAAAGTGCCATAAATACAACTTTAGTAAATTGACGATAAAAATCGATTATTAATGATCAATATTAATATAAATATTAATAATTAATAATTAATATTGATAATTTTTCAAAAAATTTCAGAAAATTGAAAAAAAAATCTAGTGATTTTTTGTTACAACGTTTGTAGTCTTGATTTTACCAAAATCCAACAACCAATCAAATCATTGGAAAACAATTCAAACTTGTAGAATCAAGTCGGCTTGTTTTGCCGTTAAATTTTCTAGGTTAGTTTGAAACTATTAAAAATTAATCGAATTAACGAATATTAATTAACGATAAAAATGGTCGATATTAATTTTGAATTGCCGATAAATCGAAACGAATTACTCGATAATTTCCGTAGTGGTTATTCGATAAAATATCTATCTAGTGTTAGTGAAATTCCAAAAAAACTAAAAGGTAATAAATTATTTAATTTGTCTCCAAATAATAACGAAATATTCGATTTCTAGATGCTTATATTTGTTTGAAAGAGGAGAGTGTCATGTATATTTTAGAGAATTTCGATGTTTATTATTCCGTCTTGCATTACTCTGATCGTTTATCAAAAGAACTGATAATAAAAGCCTATGACGATCTGGAATGTGGTACGATTATTGGTACAATTGATTCGATTTTTAATACACGATTTTAATCACAATTTTAGCTGTAGCCGAATTGAACAATCGCATCAAATATATATTGGATGATAAAGACAATTTAACCGATGATTTAAAAGCGAAAATGTTGTTAATAATAAAGATGTTAATCTATATTTATACCCAATTTATACAATATTTAGATGAGAAGAATAATTCAAATCATGATTTAGTTGTTAAAGGGAAAATTAAACCGAAAAATAATCCAACATTATACGATTTGAATAAAGCCAAAATTCTATTATTATTAAATAATCTAATACAACAACAAATTAATTTATTTTGGCAACCACCATTAGTTGAAGATACATTTTTGAATATAATTGCCGAAATTGGTTATATTCTATTGAGAAACCCATCGATAAAACACGAAAAAAATCAATTATTAAACGAAATTTTCGGTTTATTTGGTAATTTAATTAAATCACACAATTACGGTACAACTTTTATTATACGTATAGTACAATCGATTAAAATTATCGAACATTTACCGAATATTGTTGCCGATGGTGTTAAATTTCTAATCGAACATTTCAAATGTAACGAATTAATTCATTATTTAATCCGTGAGGCTACCGAATGGCAAACTGAAGATGGTTATGAAGATACACAAGTAAAATTATATTAATTAATTTTATTTTAATTAATTAATCAATTTTTAGGGTGCTCGTTATTGTTCGCAATTTCTAACGAATTTAGCGACAACAATGCCCGATTTAATACTACCAGAATTGGAATATCTAGACCGTTATCTATACCATGAAGTATAAATTGTGTAATTTTATTAAATAATTTGTTTAATTATTGGATTTTAGTCGGTGCCATTACGTATGTCGATTCTAAATATGTATACAGAAGTATTATTGAATGTATTAACAAAACATGATTTGAATTTAAAAGAGAAAGAATCACGCGATATGTTATTATCGACATTATTTGAACATATCGGTGATGTTGCTGCCAATGTTCGTTCGAAAGTTATACAAAATTTGAGTCGTTTACAAGAAAATAATTCGATACCGTTGACATTACAAAATAAATTATTGGAACGAATTATTAAACATCTCTATGATAAAACTGCAATAGTTCGTAAAGCTTCAATACAATCTATAACAATATTTCTATCATATAATTCCTATGGTGCTGATGTAATTCTAACAATTCTAATCGAATTTGTATTAATTTTCAAATTTTAGTTACAATTGAAACGTATGCAGAATGAATTGGAACGAAAGACTGAAATGTTGAATAAAATTGAAGAACAATACATTAATGAAAAGATGAAATATTTGAATGAAATGGAAGAGAAATGGTTGAAAATCCAACAACAACTCCATGATGTTATTAAAATTGAGTTAGAAAATGATGATGATGAAGATGATGATGATGATAATGTCGAAATTGATGTTAAAACAATACAAACATTATTGAATCAACAAGATTTCGTTAAAGCGTTCAAATTATGCCGGAAATTAGACCATGAATGTACCGATAATGAGCAATTAACTCAAATTAAGTAATTGTTAATTCTATTTGAATTAGATTGAATTTTAATATTTATTTTTTTTTAGAAATAACGGTGATGAAGTTGATTTCTATATGTTTGTATTAAAGACAATTTATTTGAATATCACCAATACTTTAGATCAATTACGTTTAAATTTCGGTATGTCTAAAGAAGATTTAGAGAAGATTAAAACATTAGAAAAACAAATTACTTATTGTAAACAAACTACAGATTTTCTAATATTAATTGATAGTACATTAGAACCAATGAAGGATCTATTATTTACAGAAACAATAAGTGATATGCATAGTGCAATTGAATTTTTTATTACAGCATTTCGTTTTAATATCGATAATATTAATGATGGTATATTAACAATGTTGAATTTAATGAAAGAGAATGAACAAGAACGTAAAGATGCTGTAATTAATGCTTATCAGAAGATTTTCTTGACCACAACATCGAAAAATTTAGAGTAAGTATCGATTTTTGTATATTTTACTTTGTTGTCGTAGATTGGTTCATAATTTAATATTGTCGTGTCGCAGATTAATTCATAATTTATTATAATTGCGAGAGTAAATACTGTTGTCTATCCTAATTACTTCATTTTCTTGTCGTAGATTGCTTCATACTTTGTAAAATAGGTATTTTACCTTGTTGTCATTGATTATTACACTCTATTTCACTTCGTTGTCGTAGATTAGTTCATAATTTAGTATAATTGTGAGATAAAATACTTTTGTTTATTTCATTTTGTTATCGTGTCGTTGATTGGCTCATATTTTACTGTAATTGTAAGATAAAATACTGTTGTCTATCCTAATTACTTCATTTTCTTGTCGTAGATTGCTTCATACTTTGTAAAATAGGTATTTCACCTTGCCGTCGTAGATTAGTTCATAATTTAGTATAATTGCGCTATAAAATACTGTTGTACATCGATTAAAAATAGAAAATTCCCTTCTTACGAGATGAAATAATAAGTCGTAGATTGGTTCATACTTTATTAAAGAAGTAGTTTATTGGCTGTCGTAGATTAGTTCATAATATCGATACAATATCGTTGTACATCCATTGAAAACAGAAATTTCAATTCTTACGAGATGAAATAATATTGTTGTGTCGTAGATTAGTTCATTACTTCATTAAACAAGTATTTTACTGACAATAGAAATTTCATTTATTTGTTGTCGTAAATTGCTTCATAATTTACTATAATTACGAGATGAAGTAGTATTATCGTGTCGTAGATTAGTTCATAATTTAGTATAACTGCGAGCTTAAATACCATTGTATATTTCATTTTGCTATCATGTCGTAGATTAGTTCATATTTTACTATGATTGTCGTATATCCTTTTTTACTTCACTATCATGTCGTTGATTATTTCATACTTTATTGAACAGTATTTTACCACATTGTCTTAGATTAGTCCATAATTTACTGTAATTTCGAGATGAAATACTGTTGTACATCGTAATTGCTTCGTTTTCGTATCGTAGATTAGTTCATACTTTGTAAAACAAATTATTTTATATCTCTGTCGTAGATTAATATACTCTATTTCACCTTGCTGTCGTAGATTAGTTCATATTATAGTATAATTTCATGCCGAAATCTCGTTGTACATCCATTGAAAACAGAAATGTCACTTTTTTGTTGTCGTAGATTGCTTCATAATTTACTATAATTACAGAATGAAATAGTATTGTCTTAGATTGGTTCAAACTTTGTTAAAGTTGTAAATATTTTACTGGCGGTCGTAAATTAGTTCATAATTTAGTATAACTGCGAGATTAAATACCATTGTATATTTCATTTTGGTATTGTGTCGTTGATTGGCTCATATTTTACTATAATTACAAGATGAAATACTGTTGTACATCCTTCTCTACTTCATTATCATGTCGTAGATTATTTCGTACTTTATTAAACAATATTTTACCTCATTGTCGGGGATTAGTTCATAATGTACTACAGTTATGAAATGAAATACTGTTGTATATCATTCGTTTTTGTGTCGTAAATTAGTTCATACTATGTAAAATAAATATTTTGTCCTTCTGTCGTAGATTAATACACTCTATTTCATCTTGCTGTCGTTGATTAGTTCATACTTTAGTATAATTTCATGCCGAAATCTCGTTGTACACCCATTGAAAACAGAAATTTCACTTCTTTGTTGTCGTAGATTGGTTCAAACTTTGTTAAAGTTGTAAATATTTTACTTGCGGTCGTAGATTAATTCATAATTTAGTATAACTGCAAGATTATATACCATTGTTAGAGAGGCTATTTCATCTCGCTATCATGTCGTAGATTGCCTCATACTTCATTATAATTACAAGATGAAATATCGTTATACACTTATAATAAAACAAACATTTCACTTTGTTGTTATCGTAGATTGGTTCATACTTTGCTAGTTGTACATCCATTGTAGAATAGATATTTAATTTTGCTGTCATGTCGTAGATTATTTCATAATTTACTATAATTGTGCACTTATTGAAAGCAGTAATTTCAATTCTTTGTTGTCGTAGATTTCTTCATAATTTAGTATAATTGCCAGCTTAAATACCATTGTATGTATCTCCATTGTTAAACATGCTATTTCATCTCGCTATCATGTCGTAGATTGGCTCATTTTACTATAATTACAAGATCAAATATTGTTATATACTTATAATAAAACACTTAGTTATTGTCGTAGATTGGTGCATACTTTGCTAGTTGTACATCGATGCTAGAATAGATGTTGTCATATCGTAGATTAGTTCATAATTGCGAGTTGAAATACTGTTGTACATCATTTTCTACTTCACTATCATGTCGTAGATTATTTCATACTTTATTAAACAGTATTTTACCTCATTGTCGTCTATTAGTTCAAAATTTACTATAATTGTGCACTTATTGAAAACAAATTTAATTTCGTTGTTGTCGTAGATTGGTTTATACTTTTATATTCTCATTAAAATTTTTCAAATTTTAGAGATCACACAACAACAGTAGTGAATAATTTGATAAATCTACTCGATAATTTACCAGTAGAAAGTATAGATGATTTTAAAAATATTTTATCGAATTGGAGTAAAAAACGTATGATTGGTAATGATATTATTGATATGTTATGGAAATATTTTACAAAAAATCTAAATAATATTAATGATAAACAATCATGTAGTGCTACTGATTTATTATATATAACATCATTGGGACGTAAATCAATAATTGAGAAGAATTTAAAATTAGTATCAACTATTGGATTTGGTCAACGTGGTAGAGATGATTTATTATTTTTAGCTAGTTCATGTCGTCTATTAACAACAATATGTAATGAACAAATCGATATAACAAGTAAACAATTACCATATCGTTTCAATTATAATGATGATATATTCAATGATTTAATACAAATATTAGTTGATTTATTTATGGAACCGGTACAATATTATTTAGAAGCATTCCGTGAGGCTATCAATTTTATCTATAAAGTAATTATTAATTAAATTTTTAATTGAATTGATAATTAAATTTTCTATTTATTGTAGACATCATCAAAACCATCAGCAAATTGTGAGAAATTATTCAATGAAATATCAATAAAATTAAATGATAGAATTGATCATCCACATTATATTTTAATACGTTTATTCTCCGGTATTGGTAATATAGCATTAAGACAATTATCATTCTTAGATGATACAGTTTATCGTGAATTAAAACGTCGACATAATTGTCATGAATCGGAAAAAGAGAATCGTAAATTAAATCAAAAAAACAAACAAATCAATAATAAACGTACAAGTATATTTAATAAGAATCGTTCATCACAAATATCGATGGTTTTTATAATTTGTCAAATTATCAACGTATGTGTATTATTAATTAATTAATTTTTTTTAGGTTGAAGAAAGTATATTAGAAGGTGCACAAGCTGAAGATGTTAATGCTGAATTTATATTGAATGTTATCGAAAATGATTTATTATCATCGAAGAATTTTCTAGGACGTTTTAGTGAATTATTGATAAAATTTTGTTCGAAATCAAATCTTTATAATGATCCAATCGTACAAGGTGTAGCTGTCAATACATTAGCACGGTAATTATTTCAATTGAATCGTAGATTGGTTCGTATTTGAGTAATGGGAATCAAATTACAAAGTAGTTGAAGTTAACTATTTTTAGTAGTCGTAGATTGGTTCGTAATTTGGTAACTGAATCAAGTTACAAAGTATTTTACGTCAATCGTAAATTAGTTCGTATTTTAATAATTGAATTAAGCTAAAAATTAGGTGAAATCCTACTATTTTTAACGATATTTCATTTCAGTCGTAGATTGGTTCATATTTAGTTACTAAATCAAGCTAGATTGTAAATTGAAGTGAAATATTTTTTAGTAATTTAAGAGTATTTCGTAGATTGGTTTATATTTTAGTAACTGAATCAAGCTACGATTTACCTGCAATAATTTCAATTGAGTCGTAAATTAGTTCATACTTTAATAACTGAATCAACCTAAAAAGTAACTAAAGTCAACTATTTTTAGCAATACTTCATTTCAGTCGTAGATTGATTCATACTTTAGTTACTAAATCAAACTAGAATGTGAATTGAACTACAATTTATTTTAATAATTTAATAGTATTTCACGTCAGTCGTAGATTGGTTCAAATTGTAGTAACTAAATCAAACTACAATGTAACTAAAGTGAAATATTTTTGATAATTTAGCAGTGTTTTACTGCAGTCGTAGATTAGTTCAGATTTTGCTTACTGAATCAAGTTATAACGTAAATGAAATGAAATAATTTTAATAATTTAACGTCAGTCGTAAATTAGTTCGTACTTTAATAACAGAATCAAACTAAAAAGTAGCTAAAGTCAACTATTTTTAGCAATACTTCACTTCACTCGTAGATTGGTTTATACTTTAGTTAATAAATCACAACTGAACTGGAATATTTTTAATAATTTAAGAATATTTCACGTTAGTCGTAGATTTATTCGTCTTTTTAGTAACTGAATCAAGCTACATGTGAAATATTTTTACTAATTTAGTAGTGTTTTAATTCAGTCGTAGATTAATTCGTACTTTATTAACTGAACTAATCTATAATGAAGATGAGATGAAGTAGTTTTAATAACTTTGCAGTATTTTACTTTAGTCGTAGATTGATTCATACTTTTGTAACTGAATCAAGCTAAGATGTAGCTGAGGTCAACTATTTTTAGCAATGTTCCATTTCAGTGGTGGATTGGTTCATATTTTAATTACAAAATCAAGCTACAATATAACTGAATTAAAATATTTTTCTTAATTTAAGAGTATTGCACGTTAGTCGTAAATTGGTTCATATTTTAGTAACTAAATCAAGCTAGATTGTAAATTGAAGTGAAATATTTTTTAGTAATTTAAGAATATTTCGTAGATTGGTTTATATTTTAGTAATTGAATCAAGCTACGATTTACGTGAGCAAGGAGAAGCTGTGAATACATTAGCACAGTAATAATTTCAATTGAGTCGTAGATTGGTTCGTACTTCGTAATTGAATCAAATTACAGAGTAACTGTATTTTACGTCAATCGTAAATTAGTTCGTACTTTAATAACTGAATCAAGCTAAAAAGTAACTAAAGTCAACTATTTTTAGCAATACTTCATTTCAGTCGTAGAGTGGTTCATACTTTAATTAATAAATCAAGGTACAATATAACTGAACTGGAATATTTTTAATAATTTAAGAGTATTTCACGTCAGTCGTAGATTTATTCGTCTTTTTAGTAATTGAATCAAGCTACATGTGAAATATTTTTACTAATTTAGCAGTGTTTTAATTCAGTCGTAGATTAATTCGGACTTTATTAACTGAACCAATCTATAATGCAGATGAGATGAAGTAGTTTTAATAACTTTGCAGTATTTTACTTTAGTCGTAGATTGGTTCATACTTTAGTAATTGAATCAAGCTAAAAGGTAGTTGAGGTTAACTATTTTTAGCAATATTCCATTTCAGTCGTAGATTGGTTCATACTTTAATTACTAAATTAAGCTACAATATAACTGAATTGAAATATTTTTATTAACTTAAGAATATTTCACGTTACTCGTAAATTGGTTCATATTTTAGTAACTGAATTAATAAGCTGCATTTGTAAATGCAGTCGTAGATTAATTCAGATTTAACCAATCTATAACGTAGATGAGATGAATTGTTTTTAATAACTTAACAGTATTTTACTTTAATCGTAGATTGGTTCATACTTTAGTTACTAAATCGAGCTAGAATATAACTGAACTGAAGTAGTTTTATTCATTTAAGAGTATTGCCCTTCATTCGTAGATTGCTTCATATTTTAGTAACTGAATCAAGCTATATGTGAAATAGTTTTACTAATTTAGCAATGTTTTAATTCAGTCGTAGATTGATTCATACTTTAGTAACTAAATCAAGCTGCAAAGTAATTGAAGTGAAATATTTTTAAACACGTTATTCGTTGATTGGTTCATATTTAACTAAAGCAACGAAACTGAAATGAAATAGTTGAAAATAATTTAGCTGTAATTTACCTTAGTCGTAGATTGATTCATACTTTAGTTACTAAATCAAGCTACAAAGTAAATGAATTAAAACATTTTAAATAATTTAAGAGTATTTCACATCAGTCGTAGATTAGTTCGTTTTTTAGTAACTGAATCAAGCTATATGTGAAATATTTTTACTAATTTAGCAATGTTTTAATTCAGTCGTAGATTAGTTCTGACTTTATTAACTTCTGACTTGAGTTCTGACTTTATTAACCAATCTATAACATAGATGTGATGAATTGTTTTTAATAACTTAACAGTATTTCACTTTAGTCGTAGATTGGTTCATACTTTAGTTACTAAATCGAGTTAGAATATAACTGAAGTATAATTTAAGAGTATTGCTCGTCAGTCGTAGATTGGTTCATATTTTAGTAACGGAATCAAGCTACATGTGAAATATTTTTACTAATTTAGCAATGTTTTAATTTAGTCGTAGATTAATTCGGATTTTATTAACTGAACCATCTATAACGTAGATGAGATTACAGTGTAACTTAACAGTATTTTACTTTAGTCGTAGATTGGTCCATACTTTAGTAACTAAATGAAGCTAAAAAGTAGCTGAGGTCTATTATTTTTAGCAATGTTCCATTTGAATCGTAGATTAGTTCATATTTCAGTAACTAAGTCAAGCTTCAAAGTAATTGAAGTGAAATATTTTTGATCACGTCAGTCGTAGATTATTTTATATTTAACTAAACCAACGTAACTGAAATGAAATATTTGTAATAATTTAGCTGTATTTTAGTTTAATCGTAGATTGGTTCGGACTTTATAACCGAATCAAGATGAAATATCGTGATTTTTTAATTAATTTTCGTTTTCCTATTTACAGATATATGTTAATATCAAACAAATTCTGTAAAGATAATATACGTTTATTTTTTACGATATTAGAACGTACAAATCAACCGGAAATTAAATGTACAATATTAATACATTGTGTTGATTTAATAACACGTTTTTCAAATGATGTAGAACCATGGATTGGACGTATTTATGATCAATTAAAAAATGATAATGTACGTGTAAGGAAATTTGCATTTTTTTCAATATCAAATTTAATATTACGTGATATGATACGTACATCAAATTATATATCAGAATTGGCATTATGTTTAATTGATGAAACCGATGAGATACGTTCATTAGGTAAACAATTCTTTATACAATTATCACAAAAAGACAATAATTTAGCTAATTTAATACCGGATATATTTTCACATTTAATCAAAATGGAAAATTTAAGCGAAGAAAATCTACGCTATATTATCAAGTAAGTTGTTTCAATTTATTTATTTATTTTTTTTAATTATAAATATTAATTTTATTAATTTGCTAGATTTCTATTCGATTTTGTTAATAATACAAAACATATGGAGGCTTTAGTTGGTCGTTTTGTTGTAAAATTAAATCTACAATATAATGAAAAAGATGCCAGAAATATCATGTATTGTCTATCATTGATAACTTATAGTGATAAGGCATTAAAGAAATTACAAGATAATTTCGGTCTATACAAAAACATTCTACATATTGAAGAAGTCTATACATTCATCAAACAAATTCTAAACGAATGCAATAAAATAAAACCAGGCAAACCGGATCTTCGGGTGATAATTATCTATTTTATATCACAATTTAAATTCTATAAAATTTTATAAATTTTAGCCTATTGTTGCCGAAATTGAAGCCAATATACAGACAGTTTTCGAAAATGATGGAACTAAACCGCCTAGTATCACAAAACCGATAATTAACAATCGTAATCGACGTAAAAAACCGAAAAATCGTAAACGTAAATCGAATAATAACCACAATAATGATGATGATAGTGATGATGATCATATAAAGAATCAATCAGCGACAACATCGAAGATAGATCGACCGAAACGTAGACGACAGGCTAAACAAATCGTAGACGATACTAGTGATACGGATTGATTTTTATTTAATTTTATTGTTTGATTAATTAATTTGAACACCCGACCCCCCTAGATTAGTGCAAATTGTTTCACAATCGATTGAATTTAATTTTTTTATAATTTCTTGTATTAATTTCTCATTGTATTTCGGTGGTAATAAACAAATAGCATAACCACCACCTCCGGCGCCTGTCAGTTTACCGTTCAATCCAAATTCGCTCAAAATCCGGCAAATCTCCTCCAATTTCGCATGGGATACCCCCAAACTACACAAGAGTTGGTGATTAATCCCCGATAATTCCTAGAATTGTACAATTAATTGATTGTAGCAAATTTCCAAATAACTCACCATTAATTTATTGTAATTATCATCTAAATTTTGACCACTATTGATTTGTTTCAGATAAAATGAAGCTTCCTGTGATAGTTCATCGATAGCTTCGAAGATTTTCGCAACGGTTTTCCGGTGATTTTTGTACAATTTCGCCACTTTATCCACCAATGAACGCGTATTGCGTTGGATTTTCGTATTGATCAACAATACGGGTAGTTGTTGGTTGAATTTGATCACTTTCGTGTCGATATTTTTACGAAATTCGACCATCGAACCGTACGTACAGATGGTATTATCGATACCGGACGGTGTACCGTGGATGATACGTTCGGCACAATACGCCCAACGTGATATTAAATCCAATTCGAAATCGTTAAATCGACAATTATCATCGATATTATCGATCAATTGTTGATTTATCTTCAATTTGGGTTGTTTAATTTTGATTAAATTGATTAGAATTGCCGTTAATGTAACGAGATAAGAGGCGGAACTGCCGGTACCAGCGCCGATACTTAAATCGGTACGTACACACAATGAAAACGGTACTATTTCGATATTGTACGATACTAAAATACCATAAAATAAATACAGTAGTGATATTAACGATAATTCTACACTATCATCGAATTTGCGGCCTTTTAGAAACTCTTTTATCATCCCCAACAATTGTAAATGATCCAGAATTTCCGGTTTTGTACAATTATAATCTTCTCCAACCAATAATGGTAAAGGTTTTTGTAATAACACCAAAATATCGTCGATATTCAACTCGATTTTCTGCGATAAATTCTCGAAATCTACCCGAATTTGTTTAGTATCAATATCAATTTCTTTATATTGAATATGTGTACGTAAGTCTAAGCTTGCAGCTAATGCTAATTTGTTGTAGACAACCGAATGTTCGCCGTGTAGAATAATTTTACCAGGTGCCGAAATATTGAAGACAATTTCTATGGATCGAATCAATTATAGACGTGCGTTTTTATTCGATTGATGCACTTACTTTTAATGTTGGTAGACGGAGTGGGTGTCATTTTTGTGATTATTTGTTCTGTTGTTGTTGCCACTGTTGTGGTGTGTAAGTTTTCTGTGAGAAAGCGTGGATATTCTTCAATTCTTCCTGTAGGATTGTGTTGACTAAACGATGGCGTTGTAATAGCGGTTTACCATCGAATTTCTGCGATACTATCGTACAAGAGAATTTACCACCACAACCGTCCGATTCATCAATCACTTCCTAGAATAAAAAAAAACAACAACAACAATTGTTATCACCGGTATTTTAATGTGATGTTAAAAAGGTTTTTCTATTGTTCGATGTTTACGTCATTTGTTATTTATAATTTAGTTATCATTTAATGCTTTAAAATCGTCGTAGGTGGGTCAAAATAACAGTTAGAAGTCGACTATTTTTGCCCAAATTGCTTCCTTATTCGATAAAGTATAATTTTTCTTTAAATATTATCAATAATTGATAATAACTCGATATTTTAATTAATTGCAGATGATAAAAATATTTGAGTCAAGTTGTTTAAAAAATTCCAGCTCAACTGTAACCCCAACTGGTATTTATTGATAACTCGTTAATTTGATGGTTTAATTGATCCCAATTCGAATAATTGAGCCGAGTCGGCTGGAAAATACAAGCCCAACTATAAAATTTGCAGGTAATTATTGATAATAATTCGATAATTTAATGACAGGTGATAACAAGACAAGTTGATTGAATAAAAATTGATCATTTGGACCAAATCGATTGAAAGATACAAGTTTATAATTAATTGCAAACAATAAAAATGAATGTAGTCAAGCCGATTGCATATTTGAGCCAAGTTGTCCGAAATATACAAGTTCAACTATAACACAAACAGGTATTTATTGATAATCACTATAATTTGGTGGTTTAATTGATCCTAAATTGATATAAATAAATGAAAAACAATTGAGCCGAGTCGACTGAAAGATACAAGCTCAAGTATAACTCCAGGTAATTATTGACAATAACTCGATCATTTGATGGTTTATTTAATGCCAATTCGAAAAATACAAGCCCAACTATAATACTTGCAGGTAATTATTAATAATAGCTCGATAATTCAACGGTTTAATTAATAAAGTTAAGCCGACTGAAGAGAAATCGAATAATTGGGCCAAGTTGTCCGAAATATACAAGTTCAACTATAACACTAATTGGTACTTATTGATAACTCCATAATTTGCTAGTTTGAATTGATCCCGAATTGATACAAATGAATGTAAAACAACTGGATTTGAATAGTTGAGCCGCGTCGACTGGAAAATACAAGCTCAACTATAACTTGTAGGTAATTATTGATAATAACTCGATAATTTAATGGTTTAGATAACAAATGATATAAATGAATTAAGAATAAATCAAGCTAACTGAATAGAGATCAAATATTTGAGCCGAGTCGACTGAAAGATTTATGCTTATCTGTAATAATAATAGGTAATTATTGATAATAACTCGATTTAATTAATTACAAGTGATAATAATAAGTGTATTGAACAAAAGTCGAATATTTTAAAAATTAATTGTAGATAATAAAAATTAATGAAGTCAAACAATCTGAAGAGAAATTGAATATTTGAGCCAAGCTATCTAAAATTCACGAGTTCAACTATAATTTTTTGATAATAATTCGAGAAAATAATTATTTAGTTAATTACAAATTGATAAAGAATAATCGAAAACAAGTCAATTTGTATAATTGAGCTAAGTCGACTGAAAGGTGCAAGCTCAACTATAACATTTACAACTAATTATATTTAATGAATCAATAATTTTATATTTTAATTAATTAATTACGAATTTTATAAATGAATGAGGAACAAATCGAGCCGGCTGAACTAAAAATCGAGTATTAGAGCCAAGTTATCTGGAAGATACAAGCTCAACTTTAATACTTACAGATAATTATTGATAATAATTCGATAAATTAATATTTTAATTAATTATTTGATGATTTTAAAAATTAATTAACAACAAGAACAGTCGGCGGTAGAATAGAAAATCGAGTATTCGAGCCACGTTGTCTAAATTATTTAAACTCAACTATAACACAATTAGTAGTTATTGATAATAACTGCATAATTTAATCATTTAAATAATCACAAATTAGGCCAAGTCGACTGAAAGAAACTCGCTCAACTGTAACATCTAAAGGTAATTATTAATTTTCAAAATAAATAAGAACAAAAAAACATGAAAGAATAGAAATTGAGTATTTGAGTCAAGTTATCTGAACGATTTCAACCTAACTGTAATACTTGCAGGTAATTATTGATATTAATTCAACGGTTTCATTAATTAAATTAAACCAACTGAACAGAAATCGAATATTTGGGCCAAGTTGTCCGAAATATACAAGTTCAACTATAATACTAAGTGTGGTATTTATTGATAATAACTCCATAATTTGATTCGAATAATTGAGCCGAGTCGACTGAAAGGTACAAGCTCAACTATAACTTGCAGGTAATTATGATTCGATAATTTAATGGTTTAAATAAACAATCAAGTCCACTGAACAGAAATTGCATATTCGAGCCAAGTTGTCTGAAATACACAAGTTCAACTATAATTTTTTGATAATAACCGGTTGAATTAACTACAAATTACAAGAATAATAGACAATAAATCAAGAGTGGGGCCGAGTTGACTGGAAAAACTCACTCAACTATAAATTACAGGTAAAATGACAACAATTAAATCGATTTTAACTCAATTTTATTAATTAAAAACAACAATTTAGGAATCTTTCAATTTAACATTTCTAACAATATCGTCGAATTGTTGTGGTATTTTAAATTGTTTTAAATTAAAATAAATAAAAAACCCTAAAAAATGTATCGAACAATATACACAAATCAACAATTGATATAAATGTGGTAGATTTTTTGGTGGTTTTAATAATATCAATAATAACGATAATACTATACAACCAATTATTGATAATATAATTAACAAATTTAACAAAGTCCGTTTGATAATATTCCGATTATTTATTATTTCTTTATAAATATTATTCAATAAATTATAATTTTTCAAATTTTTCAATTCAATATCGAAGATTGAATTGAATAAATCACGATAATAATCAATCAAATTATTATCAATATTCGAATTTCGATAGAAATATTCAACAATACAACGATAAATCACCACAAATAATAACAATAACGATATTGTTGCTATTAATAGACCATCTTTTATTAATAAAGGCAACATACTAAATATCGAAATTAATAAAAACCAAAAACAAATAAATGGTTCTTTTGGTAAATACAACAATACCGGTATTGTTACTAACAATATCGATTTCTCATGTACTTGATAACTAAACAAATAGAACGTCAACGATGAATTAATCAACGACAAAACGAATTTCTTACGATTCGGATATAGAAACAAATCAATACATGATGGAAATAACATTGATAATGTTAGAAATAAACAAAATCGTAATGTATTTAGAGAATTCAATTTTAATTTATAGAAAATATTGAAAATACACCAAAAATTCGCAACTTTATCCTCAAATAGACCACGATCTACCGGAAATTGTCGTTGTATTACCGCAACGAAATCATCGAAATTCCACAAAAACGGCAACCAAATCAATAGAAACATTACAATAACAGTTAGACTAATTTTAATTAATTTATTTAAACCGTTAATTAGCGATTGACCCGGTTTTGGTACACAACTACTCAATAAATATAGAAAAAACGGTAACGAATGGTATAATTCCATTTGTTTATAATTTAGAGCTAAACAAAAGAATATCGATGCGATTATATTGTTTTGTTTCAATAGGAATATAGTGGCCCATATTAATAAACCTAAAGATACACAATTATATTGAAAATGTCCATGGTCGATTAGTATTAAACCCGGATAGATTAGAGCTACAATTATCGATAAAGCTGGTGTTAATTGTTTGGCTTTAAATCGGTTTTTTTTACAATTTTTGCCGTTATATTGTCGATGATCATAGTAAATATCACGACAATTCGTGTAAAATACGATAATTCCAGGTATAAAAACCAATAAATCGGCAATTAAAACGGTATATCGCATAAATAATTTATGATCATCACTTTCATAACCTCTACTTTGATGTAATTCAACATATTTCGGATTGATGAATTTGGCTAATTTGCCCAATAAAAACATATGATAGGCTGTTAATGGTGGATAATCTAAGCCCCAATATTTTAAATTATTATCAGTTGTATTCTTATACCATTGATTTATTGGTAAATTTATTGTGATCTCCATCCAATGACGTTGGGCCTCATAATCACCGTACATTGGTGGTTGATTTTCACCACTATACGAATGCAACATTGTACATAAACGTAATAATATTGAAAATAATACGCCGAATATTATCAACCAAATATCACAAGTTAAACGAATATAGCCCATTATTATTTTTTAAAATTGACACGTATTTTTGAGGTTATTTTTCAATTTGACACCGGTTGAACAATTGATAAAAATCAGTATTGCCATTTGTACAAATTTTATGACTCTATTATTTGAATTAAAATTATAATTTAACTTACAACAAATATTGCGTCCAATTCTTTTTTTAATTTTTCACGAATATATTCCTCACTATAACTCATAATTAACGTTATTTGAACTAATTTTCTAATAACTGTATTGGTAAATTTCGTTGTTTATTGTTGGTAGTTGCTTGCAAATGGCGGCGATACAATGGCGTCACATAGTAATATCAATCGATAAAATTGCAATAATCTTGAAATTAATTCGAAATTTGTATAATTTAAACCAATTCCGATAATTATCGTGTTAATTAATGTCGAATTTAATTGATGCGTAATTGTTACGGTTTAATTATCGTATAATTGATGGAGTAAACGAACAACACTGTTATTTAGTGGATTTGGTGATTCGTTAATTGTAGCGCTACGATTAGTTTGATTATCTGCCGATTGACGTCATTTATGTGACTGATGATTGGGTGGAAATTGTAACTCGTAATAGTGAATATTTAATTGAAGTGCAATATCTGGGGCTGCAATTAGTTGTGATCATTTTTGGTTATCTGCCGATTTACGTCATTCTACGTCATTTATTTGACTGATCTCGGCGTTAATTACTCAACCTTTAGAGAAGGTCACAGTGTGCATTTCAGTGTTCTAATTACTGCCGGAATTCAATTTTTAAATCGATTTGTATTGAAACAAAAAAAATAAATAAATAGAAGAAAATGTTTAGCCGTACAGTGAGACCGATTTTGATCAATGCACGTAATTTTAGCACCACAAAACAGGTCAGTTGAAGCAATTAATTTTGATTTACATTAAAATATTTGTTACGTAAATCGTATTGATAAGATTTAATTTGATGATGATTTTTTCGTTTTAGAATAACCTCAGAGTGGCTGTAGCTGGGGCTGCCGGTGGTATAGGCCAACCGTTATCGTTATTATTGAAACAATGCCAATTGGTTAGTGAATTGAATTTGTACGATATCGTCCATACACCTGGTGTTGCTGCCGATTTATCGCACATCGAAACACCGGCTAAAGTTACAGGGTACACTTCACGATTTTCTATTTAATTAATTTGTTTCAATTTAAATATTCGTTTATAGTTTTCTAGGTCCTGATAGTATATGTGATGCTTTGAAATGTGCCGATATTATCGTCATACCGGCCGGTGTACCACGTAAACCTGGCATGACACGTGATGATCTTTTCAATACGAACGCTTCAATTGTACGCGATATTGTCCAAGCGGCAGCTCAAGTTGCTCCAAATGCTATGATCGGAATCATTTCGAATCCGGTCAATTCTACCGTACCGATCGCCTGTGAAGTTTTGAAAAAAGTACGAATATACAGTGTGGTTCATCTAAATGCTCCTATATGATTTGGAAGATTTGTGGTAAAATTTGAACTGTGTAGCTCATTGGGAAGTTGGTGAAAAACCGCTTCCATCACTTGAATAAGCACATGGAACGATATTCATTCTAGAAAAACGAGAAACAAAAATGAGCTACGAAGTTCTAATTTCGCCAAAATGTTCCTTGAGAGCTGCCTTACAAATCTACAAAATATTTTTCAAATCGTCCAATCGGTATAATAATTGAGAGCATTTCGATGAAAAACGCACTATAGTTTATAAGGGAGGTCCTGTTTTACAGGCAATTTAAAAAAAATGATTTTTTATGGGGCGCTCTTTGAAGATTATTTTATCAAAATTTGAACCTCATAGCTAATCGGGAAGTTTATCAAACAGTGACTTTTTTCGACTCAGAATGTCTCCAAGAAAGTAAAATTTGACTAGTTATTCGCCTCCTTTCTATTTCTATTTTAATGGATAGATTTTTGTTTTTCGCCTCTATCCCGGACAAACAATTTCTCTCAGACATCGGTCGTGTGAAGTAAAATACGACTAGTTATTCGCCTCCTTGGTTGTATTCCTATCTTCATTTTCGCTTCTTTATCCCGGAAGAAAGCGAGAGAAAGGGCATTCTTCTCGGATATCGGTCGTGTAAGGTGAAATGTTATCTGCCTCCCTAGTTGTATATTGAACGAATTAAATTGAAATACAACTAAGCTTTCGCCTCCCCAATTGTATTTGATGGTTCTTTTAGTGTCATTAATTTTAACAAAAGAGTAAGAAATTATTCATTTTAGGCCTTTAAAATCACTCTTCTGTTCAATATGAATTCCCAAATCGATTATTGACAGATACTGGTTGTGAAATTGACAATAAACTACTATGAAACGATAGGGGGGCGAAGGATTTTACATTTCAATGTTTTCTTTCTCGAAAAAAATGGAAAAAGCATTTCTCTCGGACATTGATCACGTAAAATTGAAATACAACTAAGCTTCCGCCTCCCCGATTGTATTTTTATATCTTTCAAATATCAGTTTGTATGCTTGATGGCTCTTTTTAGGTCATTAATTTCAACAAACGAGACAAATTATTCATTTTAGGCCTGTAGAATCAGTCTCCTGGTCAATAAGGATTCTCCCCAATCGACTAGTTTAGAAATTGACAATCAACTTCTATCAAGGGAGGCGAAGGATTTTACATTTCAATGTTCCCTTTTGAAATTGTTACTCGGAGGTGAAGGCTTTTTGCATTTCAGTGTTTAAAATTGATATCAAACTACTGTGAACCGACCCATTACATTTCAATGTAAACGTATTACATTAATTTTGGTAAAATGATCTCCAGGGGTTCCCTTACAAATCCTTGAAATATTTTTTCAACTTGTTCTAAATTGAACGATTAATTTTTGAAATTATAGGCCGGTAAATTAGATCCACGTCGTATTTTCGGCATAACCACCTTAGATGTAGTACGTGCCAATACTTTCATAGCCGAAGCTAAATGTGTGGATGTTGCCAAAATGAAAGTACCAGTAATTGGTGGTCATGCTGGTATAACAATTATCCCATTAATCTCCCAAGCGGAACCTTGTGTTGAATTCGAAGAAAAAGAATTAAAAGATATCACCCAACGTATTCAAGAAGCCGGTACTGAAGTTGTAAAAGCTAAAGCCGGTGCTGGTTCAGCAACATTATCAATGGCCTATGCTGGTGCACGTTTTACAATTTCATTGATGCGCGCCCTAAAAGGTGATACGAAAGTTATCGAATGTGCTTATGTACAATCGGATGTTACTGAAAGTAAATATTTCTCGACACCATTGTTGTTGGGTAAAAATGGTATTGAAAAGAATTTGGGTTTGGGTAAATTGAATAAATTCGAAGAGGAATTAGTCAAAGCGGCTATACCGGAATTGAAGAAAAATATACAGAAGGGTGAAGATTTCGTTAATAAGGGCGGAAAGTAAACCAAAGATCAGTCTTTTTGTTTTCTTTTTTTTTTAATAAATTGTAATTGAAATAATAAAATTCAAGTTGAATTTACCGCCTTGGATTCGTCAAGATGGCGTCAATATAAATATCCCTAGAAAGTTACTAGATTCAATCGAATAAGGCGCGATTTTTAAATAACAGTGTTCATGTCTTTAAATTTCAGTTAATTATTAAAATTATAGAATATTTTGTAGATTTATAATGGAGATGAAGATAAATTTGATAAGATTTCGGAATTTATTGTCATTAAATTGTGTAATAAATCAAATGGTTAATTCGAGTTGGCGCCTCAAGTCAAACATCATCAGTGCTGCCAATATAGCCGAACTAATATAACCAAATTTTGACAACTGTCAAATTTTCGACAGACAAATGTCGAAATTAGTGAAAACAATTTCATCAAAAAATAAATGGACGAATTTAAACATATATTATTGAGTTTAATCAATCAGGTAATTAAATTAAATCGAATTACAAATCATTAAAACAATTCAACTTGAATTTACCGCCTTGGATTCGTCAAGATGGCGTCAATATAAATATCCCTAGAAAGTTACTAGATTCAATCGAATAAGGCGCGATTTTTAAATAACAGTGTTCATGTCTTTAAATTTCAGTTAATTATTAAAATTATAGAATATTTTGTAGATTTATAATGGAGATGAAGATAAATTTGATAAGATTTCGGAATTTATTGTTATTAAATTGTGTAATAAATCGAATAATTAATTTGAATTGGCGCCTCGTGTCAAACATTATCAGTGCTGCCAATATAGCCAAATTAAATAACCAAATTTTGACAACTGTCAAATTTTCGACACAAATGTCGAAATTAGTGCAAACAAACAATTTTATCAAAAATTAAATAAATAATGGACGAATTTAAACATAAATTATTGAGTTTAATCAACAAACAGGTAATTAAATAGAATCGTATTATAAATTAATAAAACAACAAATTTCAGGGCAATGATGGTAGTGGTAACAACATAAAAATCCCCTTGATGGGTTTCTCCGAATTAAATCACCAAATTACAACAACAACGATAAAAAACCAAGAAAAATCGACAAATAATCCGATTTTATTGTCGATCAATAGCAAAACCGTATCGGAATTGAATCGACCATCCGATCAGGATATTCTCGAGAGCATTGAAGCCGCCTATTTTTCGATCGATCCAAATTACGATATTTGCCGTTATGAATTAACGAAATTACAACAATACGAACAATTGGATTGTATGAAAATCGAAGGGATCTTCAAGAATTTAAAACAACAACACCAAGTTGTATCGAAGAAAGTCCTACAATTGATACTCGAACATCAACAACAATGTTTCGATGAATTCAAAAATATCAAAACAATACTTGATGAGATTAAAAGAACGTTGAGAATATGTCGCGATAGTCGCCGGAATTTATCGATAATCGATCTACAATATCGACAATTATTGTTGATATTGAATAATTACCGAAAACGGCGTCTATTGGATCGTTTGTTGAATTATTTGAAGATAATACGACAATTGTACAATTTCGATTGTCGTATTGAACGTTACATTAAAACCGAAGATTATTCGAATCTAATAATTGAATTAAAACAATTAGAAATGATGGCGATTCGTTATAAAGAATTCAATTGTATTGCGATATTATTGGGGAAATTCGAGGAGATTTTGGAGAATACCGATGGCCAATTGGAGACGGTTTTGATAAAAATTTGCTATAAATTCGATCGTGAACAATACGAACGATTGATACGCGCTTATAATCTATTAGAAAAATCCGAAATTACCATAATTGATAATTTACACGTCAATTATATTACAGCAATTTATAATAGTTCGATTCGTACAGTTGGTAGGTATGTTCGGATAGTGAAAAGTTTGAATTTATTGGAAAACAACCGGAATCAATACAAGATCTTGTGCCAGAATATCGACCAACGGGTTTTCATCGCGTGTTTATTAGATTTATGCAAGGTTCTCTTCAAAATCATCAGAAGTTATCATCAATTGATCAAATATCATCAATTCGCCGATAATGACGGTGATAGTCGCCGGATTAGCGACGAATATCAGTTGAAATTGGGCCAGAATTTGGTGAAAATTTGGGACGATGTCCAACGGAAAGTCTCCAATTTGTTGATTAACGTCAATTTAAATAAACTAAAATTCGATGAATTCGTACAAATTCTATTGATTATCAATCGTTTGATATTGATCGGTGATGAATTTTGTTCGAGTAAATCGATCGATTTACAACAATCAATCAAACAACAAAGTATCAATTATTTCTTCAATTATCATCAATTGTGTTTAGATGAATTGCGAATCTTTTTGGAGAATGAAATTTGGGAATCGTTGCCGATTAAGAGTAATTTTAATTTATTGAAATTGCACGAATTCCGTTATTTGCGAAGAGAATTGAAGAATTTCCAACAGACGTACCAATCAACGACAACCAATTCCGATTATTGTTCATCGATCCATTCGCAAGATAGTTGTTGTAATTTCTTTATCAAATATCAAAATGATACAACACCATTCGATGATCTTATCGATATAAATTCGATGATAATCATCGATAATGATGAGGATATTCTAGTCGATGATCATGATGATTATTCCAATGATAGTGATGATGATGTTGATGATATTATTGTTGAAGATATTGATGATGATAATGTTGATAATAATAGGAGATTTAATAAAAATAATAAAAATCTCAATAATAATAATAATAAAAAACAAGAATTGATAGTAACGAATACAATGTTGAGTATTTTAAGACAAATTGGCAAATATCTACATATGTCGAAATTATTACAACCGATTTCTTATCAAATTATCACCTGTATGAATCAATTGTTCGATTATTATCTATATTCGATACATTTATACTTCACATCAGATTTGGTGAGTATACAGAATTGGCATGTTATAGTGGAAACACATTGACAGTTGTGTTTCAACTTTAAATTGCCATCACTGTTTATTAATGACATACATAGAATTAACAATTGTATTAGAAATAACTTTGAGAGTTATGCTTCAAGTTCACATTGCCATTAGAGTTTATTAATTAAATGTACAGGTTTGGCAATTTTAGCTAAAATCAACTGTTAAGTTTTACTTTAAATTGTTTTGTCTTTATTGATTGTGAATACAAGAGTGGCAGTTTTAATTGAAAACAACAATGACAGTTATGTTTCAAATTTAAATTGCCATTTATGTTTATTGATTAAATATGTACAGAATTGGCAAATTATAGTGGAAATACATTGACAATTGTGTTTCAACTTTAAATTGCCATCACTGTTTATTAATGAGAACTATACAGGATTGGCAATTGAACTGAACACAATTGTCGATGTGTTTTTTAAATTAATTTGTGTGTATTTGATGACATATACAGAATTGGCAATTGTATTAGAAATACCTTTGAATACCAAGTTCACATTGCCATTAGAGTTTATTAATTAAATGTACAGGTTTGGCAATTTTAGTTAAAATCAACTGTTTTACTTTAAATTGCCTTATCTTTATTGACTGGACTGGCAGTTTTAATTGAAAACAACAATGGCAGTCATATTTCAAGTTTAAATTGCCATCACTGTTTATTAGTAAGAACTATACAGGATTGGCAATTGAACTGGACCCAATTGTCGATGTGTTTTTTAAATTGTTTTGTATTTATTTGATGAAATATACAGAATTGGCAATTGTATTAGAAATACCTTTGAATACCAAGTTCAATTGCCATTAGAATTTATTAATTAAATGTACAAGTTTGGCAATTTTAGTTAAAATCAACTGTAAAGTTTACTTTAAATTGTCTTGTCTTTATTAGTGAATACAGGACTGGTTGTTTCAATTGAAAACAACAATGACAGTTAGGTTTCAACTTTAAATTGCCATTTGTGACTATCAATTGACTGTACAGGATTGGCAATTTGAATTAGAAACAATATTGATAGGTGTGTTTCAAGTTTAAATTGCCATCTATTTATTGATTGAGTTCACAAGACTGGCAATCCGAACTAGAAACAACTCTCGTTATATTTTAGTTTGCCATTATTGCTTTTAGATTATTTTAGTGGAACTAAATCCATTATAATTCAAATATACAGGAATGGCAATCCGAACTAGAAACAATTCTCGTTTAAATTGCCATTAGTGTTTATTGATTAACAATACAGAATTGGCCAATTTCCTATTCAAATTGCTAATTGACAGTTGTATTTAAAGTTAAACTAGTCATTTGTGTTCATTAATTTTATACAGAATTGGCAATTTTAGCTAATATCAACTGTTAAGTTTTGCTTTAAATTGCCTTGTCTTTATTGATTGAGAATACAGGACTAGCAATTTGAATTGAAAACAATAATGACAGTTATGTTTCAAGTTTAAATTGCCATTACTGTTTATAATATACAGGATAGGCGATTTCAATTAGAAGCAACTCATTCTATTCTATTTTAAATTATCATTAATATTAATGAAATATACAGAAAAGGCAATTTGAATTGGAAACAAATATTGACAGTGTTTCTATAGTGGTATTCTTAAAACTTTTGTTGATTCGTTACCATAACAACATTGGAGACTACTATTCTTGTCTTTTCTCAATTTTAAATATGCTGAAATTGTAAAGAGTTTGAAGTTATTGTTAATCTGCAACATTGTTATGGTAACGAATCGTTAGAAAGTTGAAGAATACCTCTCTTTATTGATTGAGAATACAGGACTGGCAATTTGAATTGTAAACAACATTCTAATTTTTATATTTCTAGTTTAAATTGCCATTGATGTCTATCAATTCACTATACAGGATTGGCAATTTGAATTAGAAACAACATTGACAGTTAAAAATGCCATGTGTTTATTGATTGAGTACACAAGACTGGCAATTCAAACTAGAAACAACTCTCGTTATATTTTAGTTTGCCATTATTGATTTTTGATTATTTTAGTAGAAATAACTCTCGTTATGTTTAAATTTGGATTGCCACTACTATTTATTGATGAAATATACAGGAATGGCAATCCGAATTAGAAACAATTTTCGTTTAAATTGCCATTAGTGTTTATTGATTGATTATACAAAATTGAGCAATTTTCCGATTAAAATTGCTAATTGACACTTATGCTTGAAGTTTAAATTGCCAATTGTGTTTATTAATTGACTATACGGAAATGGCAATTGGAATTACAAACAACCTTACCACTTTAAATTGCTATTTTATTGATTGAGTATATAGGACTGGCAATTTAAACTGAAAACAACATTGACAGTTATTTAAATTTGCCATTTATTGCCATTAATGTATAATGAATAAATATACAGGAATGGCAATTTGAACTAGAAGCAAATCGCGTTTAAATTGCCATTAGTGTTCATTAATTATATACAGGATTGGCAATTGGAAATAGAAACAACTCTTCCATTTTAAATTGTTATTTGTCTTTATTAACTGAGTATATAGGAATGGCAATTTAAACTGAAAACAACATTGACAGTTATATTTCAAGTGTAAATTGTTATTAGCCTATAATTACTAAATATACAGAATTGGCAATTTGAGCTATTAATTGGTTTTTCTATTGTAGACAGTATCGAGTTCATCTCTATATTCAACCGAATTAACAATAACATTGAAGAAAATCCAGGATACACTAATTTTGGATGATAATACAACAAATAAAAGTCATATTGATGGTGATAATACAAGTGATAATATTGATATTGTTATTGATAATAATACAAATAATGATGATGATTTTTCTATTAATAACTGTAATAATAATAATAACAGTAGTATGAATAATAATACAATTAGTAATAATGATAGTCGTGTACAAAAACCGAATTTATCGATACTTGTTAATTTAAATCAAAATGACACTTTATTTGGTTTAACTGAACGGATTATAGCAACTGAAAGTTTGATATTTTTATCAAAACAATATCAATATTTACACGATTATTTAGAATCATTAATACCACAAACGAATAAAATAATGCTACAACAATTCTTCAGTCAAGTAAGTCGATTTACTTAATTAATTTGATTATTTATTTAATTTAATTGCTGTTAGAATATAACCACCTGTTGTCATATTCATTTCAGGGTGTGTACGATTCGTTAAAATTTGATATTGTCGCATGAAATTATCAAAAATACGAATCGATATAAATTGATTTGTATCTTTTAAAAATTGATATAAATCAATTAATGATTCCTTAAATTGATGATAAACAATCAAATTACGATTGATATTCAAAAATTGTATCAATTCTTTTACGATATTATTCGGATGATCTTTTGTCGCTATTATCAACGAATCCACGTTATTCTTCAATAATTTACAAGCTTTAAGATTCGATTGTTGCCAATTCTCTAATTTTAAACGTTTCTCAACCGGTTCATCTGTATTATCATCATCATAATTCGATTTATTTTGATAATAACAACGCAATACTGAATAGATATTAACGTTGATGCAACGTTGTAATTGTTCGTTTGGAAATTGCATCGCCAATAGGGCCAATTTTTGACATTCATTACCCGGATGTAAATTAATCAAATAACCGTTAGTATTGTGTCCAATTCGATTTAAAATTGCCGCCGATAGCAACCCATTACTACCACAATCGTACAATAGATGTGTACCATTCGTTTGTATATTCGAATAGGTTAGAATTTGTGATAAATCATCGATACGTAAATTCAAATTTTTATTCGTTGGAATTGTTGTCGATTCTAAACGATAGAAAATCGATGCCAATAATCGTATAGTTGGTCGTTTTATTTCAATATATTCGAAATATTTCTTCTCTTTTTTTTTAATATATTTCTCTTGGCTGTATTCGGTTTTTTTGTTAAAAGTTTTCGAATTTATTATCAATTTACCAACGATACTAGTCGAATTCAATTGTTCCTCTTTTAATCGATTGATATCGAATTGGGTTAAATTCTGCGATGATTGACCATCATCATCGATATTACGATTATCTCTACCACATTCATTTGTTATCAATTTCGTATTATTATCCTCGTTGATTGTCACTTTTTCCAATTGATAATAATTTTTACCACGTGTATCATTTTTTATTTGGAATGTATCAAAATATTGTTGACCAATTAAATTATTTGTTGATATATTGAAATTGCCCAAAATTAACGTACTATTATCTTTTAATTTGTGCAATTTTAAATAATTTTGCCGTTTTATTACCAAATAATCACCGACTTTTATCGTATTATCATCACCCATTTTCATAACCTCAAATCTATAACAATATAGACAATGATAGAGTAGATTAGTTCATTTGTACCGCCAACTAGTTTTACAATTAAATTTTCGGTAATACACCATAACCTCAAATCTACAACAATATAAACAAAGACCGCCATATTTTCATGTGTATCAAACAATGATAGAATAGATTAGTTCATTTGTACCGCCAACTAGTTGGTTTTATTGTTTTATAAATTTGAGTATGCAACACATAATACACCAAATATTTATACAGGATGTATCGAATTGTTATTTTTTTAGAATATCGCCAGTGCCGTAGATCTACGCAAACCGATTTATATGTCAGTGGTGGCACGTATATTCGATCTTCGACAAATTCTATCGCAAATAACGAAAATCAATTGGGAAGTACGTGACGTTATGTCGCAACATAACAATTATATTGATATAATTCTACGTGAAATACAATTATTTAAATTACGTTTAAATGAATTAATTGAAGAGAAATTAATATTGGACGATATTGTTTATAATACAATATGGGAATGTATTGCACATATAATAACGCACACTCTAGTACAAGGGTATATAGAATTTAATTTAATTATTGAAATTGAATCGAAATTAATTCGAATTTATAGTTTTAGTGATGCTAAACGATGTTCAAATGGTGGACGGGCTTTAATGCAATTGGATTTTACACAATTTTTGATAAAATTCGAGAAAATCTCAAAATTACGTCCAATTCCACATCGGGAATACGTTGAAAATTATATAAAAGCCTATTATTTACCTGAAATGGAATTAGAAAAATGGATACGTGAACATACTGTAAGTTTATACAGGACTGTACAATTTTATTTCAGTCGTAGCTTGTTTCATATGTTTGATATTTGTTCAATTTCAGACAACATTTGATATCTATTCAATTAGACAAATCGATAGTCGTATTCTGTAGTTTATTTAGAGATTTGTTGCTATGGCAACGCTAAATATCAACAGTCCCTTTTGAATAACCTACTTTATTCTTCTTTGTTTTCAGTAGAAACTCTACTAAAGAGATAATCATTCTTCATCGTTGTCATAGCAACGTATTTTTAAGAAGTTGCAGAATGCTCTTTTAGACTCGTAGCTTGTTTCATACAACATTTGATATAGGTTTAGTTAAACAAACCGATTGTTTTTTTCATAGTCGTAGCTTGTTTCATACAAATTTAACATTTGTTCAATTAAACAAGTTGACAGTTGTATTCTCTATTTTTTTTTTTTTTTGTATTTGTTGTTATGACAACGCTGAAAATCAACAGTTTCTTTGACATAACCTTTATTTTTGTCTCTTCTCAGTTATACTTATGATGAAATTCTAAACAAAAAGATAGAAATTCTGTGCAAAAAAAAGTTGTTGTCATAGTAACGTATCGTTAGAAACTTAGAGAGTACGACTGTAGCATGATAATTGAGAGTCGTAGCTTGTTTCGTACAACATTTGACATTTGTTCAATTAGATAAATCAATAGTCGTATTCTGTAGTTTATTTAGAGATTTGTTGTTATGACAACGCTAAATATCAACGATTCTTTTTGAATAAGCTACTTTATTCTTGTTTCGTTTCAATAGAAGTTCCACTAAAGAGATTATCATTCTTGATCGTTGTCATAGTAACGTATTTTTAAGAAGTTGCAGAATGCTCTTTTAGACTCGTAGCTTGTTTCATACAACATTTGATATAGGTTTTTTTTTCAAAGTCGTATCTTATTTCATACAGTATTTAACATTTGTTGAATTAAACAAGTGGACAGTTGTATTCTCTAACTTTTTTTTTTTTTTAAGATTTATTACCATGACAATGTTGAAAATCAACAGTTTCTTTCGAATAACCTTTATTCTTGTCTTTTTTCAATTATGATGGAATTCTAAAACAAAAAGAAATTCTATTCAAAAAAATTGTCATAGTAACGTATCGTTAGAAACTTAGAGAATATGACTGTAGCATGTTAATTCAAAATCGTAGCTTGTTTCGTACAACATTTGATATTTGTTCAATTAAACAAATAATTGAAAGTCGTAACTTGATTCATACATTTGATATTTGTTTGATCAATCAAACTGAATCAAATCAAATTTCACAGTTGTAGCTTGATTGATGACATTTGTTTAAAACGAACAAACAATTGATTGCAATTTTAAAGTCGTAGCTTATTTCATATATTTGATTTTTATTACGACAAACAACAATAGACTCGTAGCTTGATTCATACAACTATTGATATTTATCCAATCAAAAAGCTAAAGTAAGCTACGACTACAATGAAATATCATTATACACTCGATTCAATTAATTAATTAAATTTAATTAATTACAATTTTATTGTAGGAATACTCATCTAAACATCTCTATGGTTTAGTTTGTTGCGCATGTCAGAATAACAAAAAAACAAAACAACGTCTACTACAAATAATTGAAGATAATGAGAAACAACATGACAATAGGTAGGTTTTAATTAAATAACCAATTAATTAATTGATTAATTAATTAATTAATACAATGGGGGAACGTATGTCGTGATTTAATTCGTACAACATTGAAAATTCCGTTGTATTTTCAATCGATGTCCATAAATTAAAACAAATCGATCTTGTATTCGATTTGAAATTTGTTTATACGCGAAATGCCATTGGCAATTCAATTTAAATAGATTACGATATAAAAAATTCATTATAATTAATAATAATTCGATATTAAATTGATTAATTAATTGTTCGAAATAATTAATTAACATATTTATATCGTATTGTTTTGGTATTAATTCTGTACGTAACCAATCTAATAGAATTAAACGTATTTCTGTTAATTGTAAATTAAGAAATGGCGATATTTCCTCATCAATCACCCCATTATCAACATCATTATTATTATTATTATTATCCTCAAATTTGGTGATATTCAATTGATATTCGTTGATGATCTCCTCACGGATATCCTGCGGTAATTCCCCCAATACACCATAGTCGATTTTTTCCGTTTTTTTCACCGAATTCTGACTTGATTGTCGTTTCGATTTAAAGAATTTATCGATTGTATTATTACGATTATTATTTAAATTATCCGCCATTTTTTCTAATTTATTCAAATGTATACCGATACCTCGTAAATCGCTCAATATCGGATTGATTTTCTGGAATAATTCCCTGATGTGTTTCAAAACGATTTTCGGATCGTTTACAGCTTGATTCAATTTTATTGTTTTATTGACAATATCACAAATACCATGGCCGAGATATTTCGCCGTTTGTATCGGTGCATCTTTCGATCGTATCAACAATTTCAATTGGATACATTTCGTCATCATTCTAGTATCGTTTAAACGTTGGCACACCTCATTGGTGAGATTCTCTAAGAATTTCAGACAATCGGGTAGATTATCGAAACGTATCCCGTAATTAATTTCGGCACTAATCGATTTACGTTCATAATTGAAATTTAAAGGAGTCGTATCGATACCGCACGCCTGTTGATAGATTTGTTCGCCGAATTTCCGCCCCAATTGTTGCTTTAAAACCTCCAAATTAACGCTATTATCGGCGATTTTCTCCAATAAATCCCCACAAGTTTTAATATCGAAACGATTTAATTTCGTTATTGTAGCATAACCGACACCGGGTAGATCTTGTATTGGTAATTTCGACATAAATTCGGTTAAAAAATCCGTTTCGATATAGAACCAATTGGCCGGTTTCGCCCGTTTTGTAGCCAATCTAGCTAATAAACGATTATTACCGAAACCGGTCGAACATGTACAACCGGTTTTAAATAAAATCTCATTACGGATAAATTTCGACCATTTTTCGATTGTTAATTGAGTTTGTTCGATAATCGAACTACAATCGACGTACATTTCATCGCAACTAACCGCCTCAATATCGAGAGTATAATCGATTAAAGTTTGGTATAAAATGTTGGAAATTTGGCGATAATCGTCGAAATTATAGGGGATTGTCACCAAATTCGGGCATAATTTAATAGCCGCCCCTAAAAACATACCATTGCGCACCCCAAATTTACGCGCAATATAATTACAACTGGCAATTTCCGAGAGGGATGAATTTCTATCGATCGATTCACCATCGATTAGACTACGATCGAGATTTTTTATTTCTTCATTATTCGGTTTATTTGGATTTCTAGCGTGCGTTACAACAACCGGTAAATCCTTCAATTCCGGCCGATTTCTAATACCAACCGAAACAAAAAAACAATCCATATCAATATGCATAATTATCGGATATTTATAATCTTTACGATTATCAATATTTTGATTTTTCTCAATTAATTCGCGTAATTTGGGGAAATTAAAATCGGATTCTTGTCGTTTTTTCGTTATTAATTCTTTAAATTCCGTACCTAAAGTTGCAATTAAATGTAAACGGGAATTCTGATAGAATTCCTCGACGAAATTCGGATCGGAACTTGTTTTAATTTTTGATTGTTGGGTAATTGGCGGGAAATTCAAACGCGGTTGCGATACACTTTGATTCGTGTACAATAAATATCGACGATAGTCCAATAATTTGCCCAATTCGATACTATCTGTGATCCAGGATGGTTTCACAATCGGAATTGTTCCCAATTTGGTGATCTACAATGAGAAAATTGCATTAAACTACCAAATAGTCGTCGTAGCTTGGTTCAAACAAAACAAATGTCGAGTAGTATGTTGTGAAACAACAAATCACAGTCTACTGTAAACTGTTTTGATGGTACTATATGAATAAAGCTACGACGTACGAAATTTAGTTTACTTTAACATTGGGTAGATTCGATGCAATTATGTGTGTGGTTGTTGAATTTTGATAGATTTGATAGACACCCCCGTGTTGTTGCATTAATTTCTTAATTTCATCCGAATTGGGGTTCGTTAAGCCGTTTACAATCAAATTAACACCCTTGAATATATTCGAAATTTGTTTGATTTGTTCGTTTACTGTCGATTCATTGTATTGTTGGATTAATTTCGATTTTTTCGCCTCCATATAACCACCCTAAAATAATCGATTGGTAATTATCGATTATTGAAAATTGTTAATTAATTTACCCAATCGGCAAAGCCATTATCGTCGTTTTTCTCGTTATTATTTCGATGTCTTCGCCTTTTATTCATTATCGAGAATAAACAATCCACAAACAAATAGGTTATGTCAACAAAAACGCCACCTATTGTTTCTTGCTCGAGTTACAATCAATTCTACCAACTTATTTCCGTGTCAAACCAAATTTAATATTGACAATTTTTCCGTTAAAATAATGAAAGTCTACAATGTTTACAATTAAAAATCATTATCATTATGATTCATTTAATTTAATTATAATTTTGTAGACATAATTTGTTAATTAAGCGATTTTTAATAGTGTAATTTAGGCAATCCAATATACGCAATATTAGTGTTTTTTGTGCCATCAAGTTGGTGGTGGTGTTTATTGACGGTTCTAATTTGAAAATCAAAATAGTGGTCAAATAACGGTTCTTCCAACCTTAAATCTCTATTTATTATTCTTATCACAAATTAATTCGATTGTTTTTTGGTACAATATTGATAACAATAATGTCGTCATCAACTGATAATAAAAACAATCAACGTAATTATACGCGTAATATACAAAATTGTCGACGCCGTCTACAGCATACATTTGAAAATATCTCGAATAAATCCACTGATAATAATGGTAATAATCGGAGTGTATTATCAGTGATAACAATACAAGATAATACCAGACGTATTATCCGGAATGGTGGTGAACGAATTACGAAAACTATAAATACGGTACGGACGACAATCGGGACGATTTCACAGGTAACTATGTTTTATTTATTATCGATCTATGCCTACTAGATTTGTTAGTTGTGACAATACTGGAAAATCTAGTAGGTTTTGGTTGAAATCGTGGTGGTATTCTGCTATATTGTTATGGTAACAAATTATTAAAAAACTTACAGAATACGACTTTAATTTGGAATTTTCAATTTTAGAAGTTCCGTACGTCGACAAAACGCCGACAAATATTGGAGGAAGGACCATTGACGCCGAATACTCCCCATACATTTGCTAAACAAATTCTAGGACGTACGCCAACGAAATTGTACAGTCCGTTCGGTATTGATGATACACCAAAACAACAAAGAAATATCGATAATAATGGAAATAAGGAGAATTTGATAATTGCACCGAAATAATCAATTCCGACGAGTTTTTATTTATTTATTAATTTATTTTGTATCATTTTCGTATCAATTTTAACCATTTTTTGCGGTATTTTAAATTATTTTACGATTATTATAAACGAGCTACATTTAACAAAATAATCGGTTGACAAGTAACGCCACCTGTGTGTATTATAGAGAAGCACATGGTGTATTGATGGTTGCATAAATGTTTCAGTAAATTGATGAAATTAATCGAAATTTGATTCAATTGATTTTCGTATTTTTATCTTTTATAATTCGACAAAATTTAAATAAAGGGAGCTATTTTTAACGCTTCAATTGTTCAAATATTAGCGGGTAATTCGAATGATTTGTGCACCATCGTTATCGATTGAGAATAAACTGTGTATTGTTGGTTGCATATGCCGATTCGAATATAAATTATTGTGATTTTTAAGGAATTTTTGATTTGGCGATTATACAAATCGAGCTACATTTAACAAAATATTCGAAATGGCAGAATTAACGCCACCTGTGTGCATTATAGAGAAGTGTGTTGTATTGGTGGTTGTATAAATTTTTGAGTAAATTGATGAAATTGAACCGAAATTCGATTCGATTTGATCAATTGATTTTCGTATTTTTATCATTTTGAGGCGTTTTTATTATTCGACAATCCTCAAATAAAGGAAGCTATATTTAACGCGTCAATTGTTCAAATATTGGCGGGTAATTCGAATGATTAGTGGCGCCATCAATCATTATTGATTGTTGAGTATCGGTGGTGTATTGTTGATTGCCTAAGCCGATTCGAATATAAATTTATAGCGAATATTGATAAAATTGACCTTAATTATCGGGAATGGGTGGGTACTTATAGCGGTGAAATCATTGTTTATGTTGAATTTTTAATTTTAGACCGATTTTGTCTCTATTCGCCCCAATTATTTGTATAAATTCGAACGAATTTAGATAAGATTGTCGCGTAATCTTCGTATTGGATTTTCGTGGAATTCTCCAACTGACACCTTCAAGGTTTCCAATAAATACGCAGGTAATTAACATTAATTTAATAATCAAATATTACAATTGTTAATTATTTAACCGTAATCGATATAATTCGTATATCATCGTAGGGCTTATCAGTTTTCGTGTTCGTTTTCACATTACTAATATTCTGTACAACTTCCATACCTTTAAAAACACGCCCAAATACCGTGTGTTTATTGTCCAGCCATGGTGTCGGTATCAACGTTATAAAAAACTGGCTACCGTTCGTGTTCGGACCGGCATTCGCCATACTGACCGTGTACGGCCGGTCGTGGCGCAAATTCGGCCGGATTTCGTCCTCAAATTCGCCGCCCCATATGCTCTCGCCGCCCGTCCCATTGCCGGTCGGATCGCCCGTCTGGACCATAAAGCCCTTAATGATCCGATGGAATATATGGCCGTTGTAATAACCATTTTTGCTGTGCACGCAGAAATTCTCGACGGTTTTCGGCGTGTCATTCAGGAATAATTTGATGTGAATGTCGCCGAAAACCGTATGGATTATCGCCGTTTCGTATAAACGTTGGATTGTTGGATTTTCGGTGATCGATAATTGGTCCTCTTTTGACGGTTTCTCGTTGAAAACGTCGCGATCTTGGAGTTGTTGTTGTTGGCCGGTTGTCGGGTTCGTTGTTGTTGTTATCAATTCGTCGGGTTCGCGACGTGTAAACAGATAGAAACGGGTCTTTTTGTAAGCTGTACAGATTATCGTCGGATCCGGTTGGATCGCTTCCAATGTTGGATTATTCGATGCTTCTATCTCTAAAGTTACAGCAGCTTTGGTTTTTTTCGCTGAACCTTCAATCAAAATTACAATTTTGATAAATTGGCAACTTTGATTGGCCAATTCTCTGGAATTTTCCACGGGAAATTCGAGTTTTTCCGCTCGATGGAAAGATAATTTCAAGCTCTATCACATGGAATTTACAGTTTTGGAAAATTCCCCCGAAAAACTGCATTATAGATGAAAATCTGAAACCCTATACTTTCCATAATTCGGTCTATATTTAGTTGTTTGTAACGATCATAGGGTTTAATTGATAGTAAATTGATTGAGCTTTCCAAATATGTGAGAAATTTTCCGACCGGTTCGATAATTTTCCGGAAAATTAGTAATCTTGGTCGATTCTATAATTTTAAAATTGGTCCAAATTTCCATCGATTTTCCGCGAAACTAGCATTGCAATCGGAAAATTTCCCACCGATTGGGAAGTACTTCCAATTTGCTATAAACCACGTGAAAATCATTGAAAAATCAGCAATATAGTTCAAGTTATGGGGGAAATATAGAAAATTGTAAAAAATTCGAGAAAACACGCTCTATTTCTTTCTATAACTCAAAATTGAGTCGGAATTTGGGAAAATCAAAACCACCATTAGAAACAGCTTGGAATATTGTTTCAAATTCCGTTTGAATCACTCAAATCGGTCGGAAAATAACAGAAATTTTCATATAAACTTTGATAATTAACTCAACTAAAGTAGGCGTTGTTCAATTAATATATAAACACGTTTGGCAACCCTGCATTAATGTTGATAAAGTAGAACACATACTTACCATTTTTTGAAAACAGCACCACCTATGCGCTACTTAGTAAACGATTACACGACATTCAAGTGTCTTTAAAATCGGTTTTCTTAATTTTCCGGAAAACTACTAGAAAATTTCTCACATATTTCAACAGCTGTGACAATCTACTATCAATAGACACTATTTTTATAGAAAACAAAATCGATATAGACCGACTTATAGGGGAAAATTCACGCTTCTCGATTTTCGTCTGTAACTCAAAAATTTCCCGAAATTTTCCAAAATTGTAAACTTTCAGTGGTAGAGCTTGAAATTTGCTTTCCAACAAGTTCGACAATTTCGATTTCCGGTGAGACATACAAGAGAAATCGCCCATCAAAGTTTCCATTTTTTTTTCGGGTAGTAATCCGGCTTGTCTATTTCCAGAAATGAGCAGTTTAGAGAGTGTCATGTTTGAAATACAAGTGGATAAGAAGATTTTAGAACAATTATTACTCGACAATGAGAATTTTAAAGATTGTTATGAGAAATTGATCAAACAAAATGCTATAATTAAAGATTTAAACGAAAATCTAGACAAATTAGAGAGGAACAATCAAGAATTATCGAATGAGAATCTAGAATTGAAACAGAAAAACCAGGAATTGGAGAAATTCAAAATTCTATACCAAAAATATTTGGACAACAACAGCATTATTGTCACCGATAGTGAATTATTGAAGATGAAAATCAATAAATTAGAAGGCGAAAAATCGAAATTACTCAACAATTTCGAAACGCAAACGATTGAATTCAATCGAACTTTAGAGGAGATCAAGAAATTGAACAACAACAAACTGATCATACAGGAATTAATCGAGAAAACCACCCAATTACAGGACGAATTGACCAAAAAACAATACGATCTACATCTATTGACCAACAAATACAACAAAATCGACAGCGATAATGTCGATTTAGAAAGAACCAACAAGGAATTAAACAAGAAAATCCTCCTCTTAGAACAGAAGATTAACGTTCAAGATTTGGCACAGTACGAATATAATTTGTTGAAATTAAAACTACAAACTGTCGAGAACGAGAAGAAACTGCTCCAAAACGATTACGAACGCGAGATGAAACTGCTCCAACGCCAACAACACAAACAGACGAAACTGATAACAACCCGCACATGTATCGAGGATAATATCAAATTGTTAAAACAATGGTTTGAAAACGAACTGATAAGACAGATTGATATGAACCGGAAACAACCGGGTGATGAGAAATTATTGAAACAGAAAATTGAAATTCTCGAAAGCGATAAGAAGAATCTAATTGAAGGTTTCGAACAGGAACGGCAAGTATTCCGGCGTGTTTTGAAGAAAATCAAATAATTATAAATTTCTATAAATATAGCGAATTATTGTAAATCTGGCAATGTTGTTTTAATGGATTGACAACGATTCGCATCGTTGATTGGTCGGGTTAGTTTGATTCTGTGATTTTATAACTACTGGTAGTTCGATTGTATGCTGTGTTGCCAGATTCTTACCTTGATAGAGCGCTAGATTTAAAATGCGCAAATTCTCGTTTTTACCGATAATTCGTACGCATTTCTTCGTATATAAGTTGATGATTTTAATGCCCAATAATGTTGAATATAGGAGGAAATTGCCGCTGTAATCGAATAGAATATTGATGAAATTGATCGAATCGGATTTCTCTAAATCGCGTTCAACCGCCATCCGTCTACCGAATTCCATATTCGGTAATTGTTGGGTTGTTTGTTGGAGTTCAGTGAACCGTGGTAGGGTTTCATCGAGTACTAGAACCTATAATTGTGGTAATTATTGTTGGTCCCCCAAATTTAAGGGATGATTACCAGTTTTCCGGTGAGGAAATTGAAGAGTCTGATGCGACGGTCCGTGGAGATCGTCGCGAATCGCCGGCCATCCGGCGAGAAATTCAAACAACAAATTGTCGTTTTATTCTTGACGAATTCGTACAGATCCGTGTCCAATTTCGAGGTGAATTTCAAAAATTTCGGTTGCACCTCGAATTGGTGTTTCAAATTCGCCCAATACTCCAATATTCCGGCTTTATCGACCGAAATAACCGTCTCAAATCGGTAATTATAGGCCAACAACTGCACCGATTCTTTGTGGATATCGTCCAATATCTGTAGAGGTTGGGCGCTGTCCGATTTGCAATCGTAGACCATGATTCGGGTCGAATTCGAATCGGTACAGGCGAGCGTCTGGATCGGATCGCCACTATTGTGGATCCATTCGATCTGATTGGGCGCAAAATCCAATTTGAACATGTTGATCATATCGAAATTGACGATATCGTAGATCTTGATCGTCCGATCGATCGAACACGAACACAACAACGTGCCGTCTTGATTATTACAGATCTTGATGATCTGCTGGAGATGGCTGCGGAAATGCTTCACGAATTCGATACCGCCATCGATCTTCTTCCAGAATTTGATGTGCCCGTCCTGCGAGGCCGTGATAATAAAGTCGGTCTTCGTCACTAGAACATGCGTGATTATATCGCGGTGCATATAGCTGCGTTCGTACGATTCCGCTTTCGGTAAATTGTCCAAATACAAGCTCTCGTGGACGAGATGGCGGCGTTTCTTCCGTACGGGTTCGCCAACGTTTAAACGTTGCGGTACCGATGGACCCACCAATTCCGGGTCGGAATCGCTCATTTTTCGCACGAAATTATCGCAAAATTCGCTAAAATACACCGAATAAAATTTGAGGTTATGTTCGTTTATTTGAACTACTATAGCCAACTGTTGAGGACAAAAATTACTATTTCGACGCTATTATTTATTTCATTGTGATGAGAAAATTTATTTTCTGTTGTAGAACAATTAGTTTTTCTATTTTATGGTCGGAAATTGTCTCCAAAATACAACAAAATACGCTAAAATATACCGAACAAAATTGTAGAGTTGACGAGAATTTGAGGTTATGTTGGTTTATTTGTTCATTTAAACTATTATAGCCAACTGTTGGTAACAAAAATTACTATTTCGGTTCTATTTATTTATTTCCTTGTCGTAATAAAATTGGTTTTTTGTTGTAGAATAATTCGTTTTTCTATAATATTGCAATATTTCTACACAATATTCACTTTGATTATTATACAAAATTAATATTTATTATTTTCGAACTGTAATTTGGTGGTTTATTGTAAGATGGCGCTTTTACACGGTGTGTATTGTAACTACTGGTAGATAATAAATTGCTTTAAATATAGAATTCGGTTGAAAATTTGTATTTATACCGGGGTCATTAATTTATAAAACAATCGCATTTATCGGTAGTTTTGATAAAATAATCTCCCTTCGTCTTTTCGTTTAAATTATCACCAAACCCAATCAACAACCAAAATGAGTGTATTAGAGCGACAAATAGTGAACTTCTCGTGTACACTCTCTGTAACGCGCATGCGTATCGTTGACAAATTTTAATGTCAATTCCAGTGTTTCGGGCCTGGTTTTGTTGTGATAATTTTACAATAATCAACAGAAAAAAATCAATTTTTATTGTCCAAATGATTCCAGAAAAGAATTGGTGGTAATTTTTCAATATTTGCAAGGTAATAATTGGAAGAAATTGGTGATTTTAAAACGATGATAATCTAACCTCAAAAGTGAACCTAACCTTAAATTTATCAACCTACATTAATTCAAACGACGGAAAAATGAAACGATTATTAGAAAAACAGTGTAATACAATTTCAGGTGAGTTTTATATTTTTATTCGAAATTTGGTTATTTTAATAAAATTGTTTTCTAGCAGTTGTCAGCAATGATTGCAAAATATGGTAATATTTCGACTAAATTCCAGTCTTATCAATAATGATTATGATAATAAAGTATAGAATGGTAAAATTTAAACTGAAACAGGTAAAAATTGCTCGAAATTGATCTTTAAATTGTTTCAAAATTCAATTGTAGGAATCTTTAATTGCGTGACTTGAACGCCATCTGTTGACAAGAAGATTAAATAAATATACGATAGTGTCATCTGGTACATGGAAGAATTACTAAAAATAACTGTCAGTCAAGTGATGCCATCTGGTTTTACAAAAATTAACTACATTTTGTGATCGTTTTGAATTGTTGAATTTTTGACGAAATTTCTAACGAATTTTCTGTTGTTTGGTTTTAATTAACTAAAAATGATGTTTATGAATTGTGGTAACTAATCAAGTAATTGAAGTTTTATATTTTGCATTGATTTATTTGATTTATAGGTTATTTATTGTTGAATTTTGTGGATATCTCAATCGTTTGGAAACAACTAACTTAAAATGTAAATGTGGGAGATTTCGGATTGGAATTGGAATTAGAAAGGATGAAATTTACTATCAATTAATTTTAATAGAAAATTGAGCAATTTATTAATTGTCAAAGAAGAGAGGTATGATTGTGACTGATTTTTGTTAAGAACAAGCATACTTAGTTCGAAAATCGTAAAATTTTGGTCTACAGATCCACCAGCAAGGATATTGGACGAAAAATGGTGATTTTGATGGTTTGTAAATTATTCTTTATTGGTTGTTATTAAATAAGTCTCTTTAGAAAAATCAGAATGACATTGTTAGCAATCGTAATGCACAAATGGTGCACAAAGATGTGAAAGGTAGGCAACACAATATACAATCACTAAAAACTGTAAATTGTGTTGCCTACATTACAAAAGTTATAGTTTTTCTTCGATTTGTTCTTTTAAATGAAGCAAGTATGCTGTAAATAACTTAAAATTTGATTTAATTGTATTTTGTGGAGTTTAAAAACAATTTGTGTTAAATTTGAATCAAATTGGATGCAATTAATGTTCGTATTTGATGAGAATGTTTATTGATTAATTTTTTATTGAAAAAAACTATAATTGTAGATTTTACCAATTTAAACTTCTATTTTGAACTATTGAAGAAATCGTTAAATGTCACATGTAGAATTGGTACACATTTGTATAATCAACTAATAAATTGTTTAACGAGCAAAAATGTTGAATATTATTTCAAATATATGTTACTTGAAATATTTTGAATACCTGAGAACGTAATTTCCGTTGAAATGAAATATTAGGAGTGGATTTGGAGGTATTCTGTAGATTTAAGGAATTTTCACACAATCTGGTAACATTGTTGTATAGCTCTGTACACTCACTTGCCAGATTGTGCAAAAATTCTTCAAATCTACGGAATACCTCCAACCAACTCCTAATATCCTAATACCAACGAATTCTCAAATTTTGAAAATTTATTGGTATTAGGATATTAGGAGTTGGTTGGAGGTATTCCGTAGATTTGAAGAATTTTTGCACGATTTGGCAACACTGTACCCGGATTATATGGTACTGGTGGATTTCCACTTTTTCTAATTTGTTGCACAGAGTTGTGTGCTTAGTTGTAAGATTGTGCAAAAATTCTTTAAATAAACGGAATTACTGCTATAAATTGTTCTATAGCGGCAGATTTCCAAAATTTGCAATGTTAGGAAATATTAGAGCTACTCAGTAAGCCCAAATAATCGACTCAAATAATTTTTCAAACAAAACTTTAATTTTATTGACCAATTGTTAATTTTTGACATTTTGAATACAATCAGAACTAAAATTGAGTTCTTTATCCATAAAAATATATAAAATTACAAGTGTTATAATGTATGCAACACACTATACATATTCTAAAGGCACTTGTATATTATGCTGCATAAATCAAGGTGTTATATCTATACCATGTGTGCCACGCTATTCCTCTTCGCAGTAGCCTATGACTTTGTGAACATAGGGCAGCTTCTTACTTCAACACTGCAATCTGCATTACCGACATGCTCTTGTTTCAATAGAGTGTCGATAATGCAGATTATTTAGTTGAAACAAGAAACCGACATACGTTCGCAAAATCATAGGCTACTGCGAAGAGGATAGCGATTCAAACTATACAATTCAACAAGAAGTAACCTTAAATTCAAAAAAATCAATACTAAAGTTTAAAGTACAATTACCTGATAATTTACCAATTCATCAATACCATTTTTAGTTAATTAAATAATAAAAAACAAACAAAATTCAATTGTCACTTCATTAAAAATTCAACACAAGGCCTGCTAGATTTTTTAGCGCTTCGCTTATAACAGGCCTGTCCATTTGGCGAGAACTCCATAAGAAGAACTTTCCTGATGAAATGCCAACTTTCGCCACTGTGGCGCCAATACCTGAACGAATCTTGAATTATGATTGGTAACAGATTTCCCGCCAAAAACGAACAAACAAAACAACCAAAGATGGCGTATCTAGATAAAGATAGAGATATATAGCTAGGTCGTTTTATATTCCGGTAACTAGCGCCAATGCGGCCAAAGTTCGCATTTCTCTCGGGAAAATGAACGAAAACAAATGGGCAGGCCTGTTATAAGCGAAGCGCTAAAAAATCTAGCAGGCCTTGATTCAACAATTCTTAAGTGTTGAAATTTTAGTTCCCATATTTCACAGCAGATAACGCCATTTGAATATTAGTCAGTCTACTTCATTGTTTCTCTACAAGATGGCACCATCGTTGTTTTAACTAAACGTCCGGCTAATAGATGACGCAACTAAATTAGCTCATCTTCCAATTAACAGATGGCGTTCAAATAACGGTCTTGATAATTCCTGTAAACAAAAAATTTTAAATTAGTTCGATTAAATTACTAGAAAAAGTACATCATTTGCGGAAATTTTTTAACAATCAAGATTATCACAACCGAAAAATTTCCGGACAATTATTTCGACGATATAGGAAAACAAACGTACTCGTTTCTCTTCTAAATTGTTCCATTTGTGTGCCATTTCGTTCCAAATGCGACGACAAATTTGAGGTTAGGTTCACCTTTGAGGTTAAATTACTACGCCTTAAAAATTACTTATTATCACTTTGAAACAGTTTCTATACTCATATTAAATCCTTTTTTGGTTAATTTAAATAGTTAAAATACGATTTCTTCTGTTAATTTAACGTTAAATTATAAAAATAAATACAAAACAATCAACACGTACACACAAACTCATCTCTAATATAAATGTCACTAAAAAATTAAAAATCCCCAGATTTAATGACACATTAACAAATGCACACATCTCTAAAATAAATATCACTAGAAAACTAAAAATCCCTAGATTTAGTTTGACATCAACCAACGCGCCTGTCTTTACAAGAAATATCGTCAAAAAATGAAAAAAATATTTTTTATTATAGAACAATTCGTTTTTCCATAATATTGCAATATTTCGACACAATATTCACTAATACAATCAATATTTTTGAACTGTATTTTAGAAGTTTGTTTACAAGATGGCGCTTTGATACATGTTTATTGTAACTACTGGTAGGTAAAATGTCTCGCTTAAAATACAGGGGTCGGTTGAAAAGTTACAATTATACCGAGTTTCATTAATTTATAAAAAAAAAAATGGAATTTTATCAGTAATTCTGATAAAATATAAATATAAATTATCACCAATTAGAATTTCAACTACCTCCTCATCTATAAATCGAGCTGATTGTGCTCGAATTCCAACAACATTGCCAATACTAGCAATAAACAATAACGTAGATCTGCCAACACTGCAATTATCTATCAACGAAATTAATTCAGCCGCAATCGAAACGTTAACGTTAACGTAATTACAATCAATTTCCCGTTTACAAACCGATTGATTTTAACCACCGATTTAGGCTTCAATTTACCGATATACCAAAACATTAACCCAACTAATTCTAGGTTAGTTTTATGCAATTTTAGGTTAGAAAAACTAGATAAATGGTAAATCCGGAAAATTATCTAGTTATCTACGATTCTATAAAGATATAGCCACCTATATACAATGATATACTATTATTAAAACGATGCTCATTTGTCTTATTGTGTGATTGGTAATTGGTGAGTTATAATTTGACTTTAAAAATGTATAGTCGTAGCTTTGTTCAGACACAAAAATGACATAAATCGAATGTAAGTTTAGTAGAGAACGAAATAAGTTACGACTCTAGCGTTAATAGTAGCTCAAAAATTACGAATAAACAATTGCTTATAAAAATGAAATGAGCTATAATTTGATTACAATAAGTTAGTTTGAAAGATAAGTAACAACAACAAATAAAGTATGAAATAAGTTACGACCCTATAAAGATAATTAACAAATTTACAACAAAAACGATAATAGATGGCGCTAGTAGATTCTATTGTCATGTCTAATTGTAGCTTTAGATGCAACATTACAAACTAAAAATCAACAATAGGTGGCGCTGATAGATTCAATTGTTAGGTTAATTGTAGCCCGATTTGAATTATAAATAAAATTATCATTATTTATATATTTCTATAATATACAAATTCTTATTTACTTAAAATTAATATATTTATACTACAATCAATTGTGATATTTATTTTAATTCATTTTTAAAGAATCAAAGTAATCTATGGAACAAACAACAAAAAAACTGAATTCTATTGTTTTCTTCCATGACATCATTGATTTAATAATAATAATAATTTATAATATGGAACATTCAAATATTGATAATAAAAATAATTTATAATAAATTTCATCGTGAATAATTAAACGATAACTATATGTATATATATATGTATATTTAATTAATATTATATTAGATTAAGCATATTTATATAAATCAAGGTACCTTTGATAATTATCCAAAATTTTCTCAAATATTTTGTTGTTCTTAATCAATTAATCAAATAATTAATTAATTATTATTTTATATCGGCTATCACATAATGAGAGATAAACGAATTGGCGCTAAATTTAAATTGTTAACAAAACAGAAAACACAGTGACATAAGATAGAACAAAACAAAATCAACGCCAATTTGATTTAGAACGAAATCGTGATGATAATTTGTTAGAAAGCTTTGAATTTTTCTGAGATTTTATTTATTTTTGTTGGAAATTTGAATAATTTTAACCCTCGAAATATTTAATTTTTTTTTTTTTTTAAGAAACAAAAAACAAACGACAACTCAACAGGCACACGAATCACCATTACTATTCGGTTTATTTGTTTGTGTCAATTTAATTTGATCGGGAAATTCATTATATAGATCGACAGTTGAATTTTGTTGGGCTAATGCATTTTTAGCTATAGCTAAAAAGGCTTGTTCAACATTTAAACCTTCTTTAGCCGATGTTTCAAAATATGGTATATTATTTTTGGTTTGACACCATTGATGGGCACGTTTTGCACTAATTGCACGCGGTTCTAAATCAACTTTATTACCCAATAGAACGAATGGAAAATTTTCAGGTTCACGTGGTGATGCTTGTATTAAAAATTCATCACGCCAACTATCCAATGATTTGAATGTATTCGGTGCTGTTACATCAAATACTAAAAACATATACAAGAGAGAAAAAAATTAATAAAATAAACAAATCACAAATTAGAGCTACAATTAGACTAGTGTCGTAACTTAGTTCAGACACTTCAAATATATAGAAACCAATAACAAAATATAAAAACACAGCCAACTGTGATTCTAGAAAACTAATAAAGTATCAAGTAAGCTATGAGTTTATGTCATTGAATCACAGCCAACTACGTTCAAATAAAGTTACTACCAGACAGCACGCTACAATTAGACTGAAAAAAAAACTAAACAAGCTACGACTTTACCAATATTAAAAAAAACAGAGCCAACTTGGGTTAGATAGTTATATATATAGTTGTTTTGTTAAATTTCCAGTAGTAATTTGATTAATCATAATGAGCTACAATGACTGTAATATATAGTCGTAGCTTAATCCAGAAAACTATATTTACCAATAGCAAGTATGAAATAAGCTACGACATTATAATGTAGCAAACGAAAAAAAAGCGCTACATTTAGGATAAATTAACATATGTAGAGTCGTAGATTGATTCGTCTATTTGAAAACTGCAAATTTATAGAAATATCTAGTACGTCATAAAATCATAGCCAATGTTTTGTTTAATTTTCGACAAAACAATCAAAAGTGAGCTACAATTAGCTAGAATCGTAGCTTGAAAATATATGAAATAACCTCAAATTTTAATAAAACATAAACTAATCTACGACTCTATATTAGAAAGTAATTGCCAACTGCGATATTTAAAAATTATATTGACAAATTGTAATGAAATAAGTTACGACTCTATTTTATACAAACCTACGTAACTGTGATTTTTTTTTTTTGAGAATTATACAAACCAATAACAAATCTAGTAGGCTATGATTAAATGTCATAAAAACACAGCCAACTGAGATAGTTATCAATAGTAATTTGGTGAAGTCGTAACTTTGTTCATACAATTGTAAACTATATGAACCAATAGTAGATCTAATAAAGAATGAAGTAAGCTACGACTCTATTATTAAAAACACAGCCAATTGAGATGTTTGAGTAGCAAATTTAACGAAAATTAATATCTAGAAAGCTACGATTTTATATGTCAATAAAGACAGCCAACTAGAATAAGATTCAATTATAATCGATTTTGTTTTGTTTTAGTTCCAATGGTAATTTGATTATTATCTAATATAGAGCAATTAAAATAAAGTGAGCTATAATTAGACTAAAATATAATAGAATCGTAGCTTAGTTCAATTGTTTAAAAATTAAATAAATATAAAGTAAGCTATGATTCAATGATGTTAAAGCACAGCCAGCTACGATAGGATACAGTTTTTTTTTGTTTCTTTTTATCAATGGTTATTTGAGAAGTCGAACGAGCTACAAATAGATTGTAATAAATAAAGTTGTAGCTTTGTTCAGACATTTGAAAACAATCACAGCCAACTGTAATATTTGAAAAACCATATACACCAATATCTAATTTAATAAAATATCAATTACATTAAATCATAGCCAACTACAACAATTCTTTTGACCAATGGTGATTTGATTATAATCGAATATAAAATAATCAAAACAACTATGTAATGTCGTAGCTTAATTCAACTGTTTGAAAACTAAATTGCAAATCTAGTAAGCTATGATTCAATGTTATGCAATAAAAACAAAGCCAACTGCAATATTTGAAATTTGTGAAACAACAGCAGATCGAATAAAATATCAAGTAAACTGTGACTCAATGACATTAAAGCATGGCCAACTACAACAAGATACAGTTATAGTCGTATTTGATTTGTTTTCTTTTGACCAATGGTGATTTGATTATAATCTACTATAAAATAATCAGAACAAATATGTAATGACGTAGCTTCAATTATTTGAAAACTAAATAATTAGCAAATCTAGTAAGCTATGAGTCAATGTTATGTTCTAAAAAAAAAAAAGAAAAAGCCAACTACGATATTTGAAACTTATGTCAAACAACAAGTCGACGAAAGTGTCTAGTGAACTATGACTCAATGACATAAAGACACAGCCAACTGTGTTATATTCGATTTTTTTTTTGGTTTCCTTGTTTATCAATGGTAATATGATTATTTTACCTAATACACAGCAATCAGCACCACGATAGAAGGCAACACCCAACGATTGGAAACGTTCCTGTCCGGCTGTATCCCATATTTGCATTGTTACAGTACGATCGTCGACTGTTACTTCTTTTGTTAAAAAATCAGCACCAATTGTTGCTTTATATTGATTCGAAAATTTCCTATTCACATATTGATTCATTAATGATGTTTTACCAACACTAGAATCACCCAATATTATCACTTTCAATAATACCTTTTTACGGCTGGCCATGATGCTATTCAAAAAAAAAAACTGGAAACAAAAGAACAACGTAACAAAACAATAGTACAGTAATCTTAGACACGAACAATTACAACAATTGAATAACAACAAAACTATAACAAAACACAATCGTCTAGTTATCTTAGGCACATACAATAATTGAAAACAAATGAACTTATCGAAAGAAACAAATGAATCATCACGATAACACTGATGATGATTATAGGAAATAACACAAAAAAAAAACCTAAAATTATTGATAAATACTCGAAACGTCAGCTGATTAGTGAATTTTTTCAATCGAAATTTCTCCCAATTAAACACAAATAAATCAACTCACCTGTTTATTTATTGTTAACCAAATAAATTAATCGAAATTATTTTATTAATTAAATGCAAAATTCGTTGTATTTGGATAAATCACTTGTTCAATTTAATTGCGTATTGTAATTAACGATGACAAATACGAAAATGGCGTCGATCATAATAATCTAATCTAGGGGAATTTGGTTTTGTTACCAACTAACACCCGGTTAAATCCACCAGAGGTCGCTACAACTTTAGATTGAATTATAATACAGGGTGTCACAATTGAAATATTACTAGAATTATACAGTATGTATCGATTTATAAATTTTATTTACCATAATTTAACAAAAGAAAATTGGCAACTATGAAATAATTAATAATAATAATTGGATTAAAGTTGAAGAAATTGTGTAGAAACAGTCTTATTTTCCGGATTTCGTCCATTAAATACTCGTTTGTTTTTTTCGCGATAACTACGATTATAGAAAATTTTTTAGCTACAATTAACTGGAATTAAACACAAAAATTTAATAATAACAATAATGACTAGACATTAATTATAAACAAAATTTACCCAACAAATCTAGTATTCATTGTAATCGAAAAAAACAAATACAAACTAGATTTGTTCAGTAATTAGTCTAAATTATAGAGTGTACCATTAGATTTTATCTAGCAGTTGGCTATGATTTTCTTACATAGGTCGTAGTTTAGTTCGGACATTTGTATGTATTAACAAATATAAAAAAGCATAGTCAACTGTGAGATAAATCATGGTATACTTGATTTATATTTATATAAAATATTTGTTATTAATATGGAGTGTACTTTGATATTCCAATTAATAGTTGGCCATGAATATCGAAACGTATAAATGTCAAATTAATCAAGCTGCGCGCTACGTTTCCAACTACATAGCCGACTACTAAACGAAATCGTGTATACAACCTTATTATGATAATAATAAAAATAATATTAATAATGATAATAATGATTCGACATCAATAATAAACAATACACGGATCTTTTTAAACAAGACTCAAAGTCTTTGGTTATTATTTTTTTGCTTTCTTCTTTTATTTTGAAAATAAGACACACGAACTTATCACAGAAATATGTCTGTTAATGAAAATTCTCAATAAATCAGTCATACAATTCAAGTTTCGAAATGTTTATAAATTGCCGTAACGTATGCCATTACTTGTTGCCAATCGGGACGTTCTAATTGGACCATATCGTTAATATTCTGAAAACGAGAAAAAAAAACAATTGTCGTAACTTAATTCAATTATTTGTTGATTTGTCAACTATTCGGAATGTTCGTTTGTTTATATCGAGTTGGCCATGATTTTAATATATAGTGTCGTAGCTTCTATCAGACTTAATATTTCTTAACTGATCGAACAAAGCTACGACACTGTGTAATTAAAGGCATAATCAATCGCTATATATTGTAACTTGTAAAAAAATAAATTATCGTAACTTAGCTCAGATTGTTTATTTATTTTAGTGAAAAAGTCTTCAAATTAGTGAAATATGAACAAATCTACGACTATCTGTAAAATCCAAAGCCATATTGACTGCATCATGGTGATTTATTTTGCAGTTGGCCATGGCTTTGATACGTAGTATCGTAGCTAAGTTCATACATCAACAAATTTGATATTTATCAACGAATTTTTCAAGAGATCGAACCTAGCTACGACACAACATAATTAAAGACATGGTCAACTGTAATTATTGCGAGTTATAAGCAGTACAGGGTAGTATTCTGTAACTTGTTAGGAAAAATTCTGGTATTGTCGTTGATTGATTCAATCGTGTTATAATAGAAATAGCGTCAAATTATTGACATATGAACAAATCTACGACACTACTTATTAAATACAAGCCCAATTGTTGGTTGGTATTCTATAACTTGTTGAAAAATAAACTCTATCTACTATAATGTTTGATAGATGGCGTTGTTATTGTGTTTCTATTTCAATTGCCTTAACTGTATATATTATACTTACTAAAGTTGTTGGTATACCAACACTTTCGGCTGCATCAAAAGCCAATTGGAAATTACGTCGTTTTTCATTTGTTTGTAAATTATCATATGGTATTAAATCTGGTAAATATGTATGTAATAATGCACATAATGCCAAACCATCATTCCATGAACTACTAAAATTCGTTATATCAATATTACGATAACCGACAGTTTTATTTTGACACCATTTCAATAGGGCATTCCGTTTTGAACCACCATTTTTTACCAAACCATTCAACGGATCCTTACGTTCACCTATACAAAAATTGACAATTAAAAAGTTAGGTTAAACAAATCTTGAACGGCCATCTTGAATTCTAATAGTTTTTATAACCTCAAATACTTACTCAAATCTGAATAGCTATTACGTCGTGAATAATCGAAATTTTTCGTTAAAGTATCTAAAATTAAACAATTGAAACTATAATAATAATAATAATAATAATAATGGTAACTAACCTGTAATAACACTTTTACCCCAATTACGATTCAATTTATTATTCGATTGTTGTTCTTTTAGGGGTGTTTTTATCGAATTCTCCACCCATTCATTCTGTTGTTCCTGTTCAAGTTGTTGTTGTTGTTGATTAAAATTCGTAGAATTCAACGAAGAATTCGAACTAGATCTTGATAACGGTGTTGTTATTGCTGTTGTTGGTGTTGTAACTATAGTATTCCTTAATATTACATTATTATTATTATTATTATTGTTGTTGTTATTATTATTATTATTAATTGTAGATTTTCCAGCATTCTCGATACTTTCAATCAATGATTTGACACTCTGTCGGCTATTTTGACGGTTCAATTTCTGTCGACGTACCGCCGCCACTGTTGTTAAATCATCAATTGGAAAACTAGTAGGCCGTTGTTGTTGTTGTTGAAATTGTATTGTAGTAGGCTGTGATATTGACGCCGCCACTGCTTGTTGTTGTTGTTGTTGTTGTTGTTGCTGTGGTGGTGATAATTGCGGTTGTATTGTTTCATTTGATACGACTACAATTAAGAAAAACAAAACAACATCAATTAATTAATTAATTAATCAAAAAAATAATAAACATAAAACAATAAACAAACAACAAACAATATTGAAGCCCAGACAATTACAAAAAACAATCACAAAATTTAATTAAAAAATAAACTAATTACCTTGTAATTGTTTGGTTGATTGTACTTCAATAAAAATAAACAATAAATAATCTTAATTTAAATTCAATTAAAATTTTATTAAAAATTGAAATTATAAAAATTTGTAAATATATGCGACGCCTATGGTTATTTACAATGATTACGTCACTTACGTCAAATTCATTAGAGTAAGAGATAGCGCTATACAGATTTTACATTAAAAACGATTTTCTATCTCTATCTACTGACATTTATAATAAAACATATCGGATATCCCATAAATAACTACCCCACAACCCCTATTTTTTATAGAAATTGATATAAAATCTATTGTTTTATTGTTTTCTGTTGATCAGCCAATAAAGAGGCGTTATTTAATATATGAAAAGTTGCCACTCTATCTAATGTATCATAATTATTATCATTCTTATCAATTTTCGGTATTGTAAATAGACTTTTCCTTAAACCACCCCTATAATCTTCATATAATTTAATTTCATTAATTTTTATGGTAGAATTAATATCATTATCTGTATAAACTGGTTCATATTTTGGTATATCAATGATAGATGATGATGATAATGGTGGTGATAATGTTAATTCAATTGTTCTATTATCATTATTATCATTTATATCATTAATATCATCACCATTTTGTTCTTGATATTTACCTTTAATCTCATTGATGACTTTTTTATATTTCTTTTGGGTATTACGACGATATTCCTTATCATAATCATCTAAATCATTAATTGACGGATCGTAATTATCGATGAAATCGAAAATTTTACTATCATTATTACCAATATTATTAATATTATCATTATTATCATTATCATCATTATCATCATCACGAAATTCTATAGGAGCTTCCATTATTTGTTGATTATCATCATTATTATCATCATCGAAATCAAGATAGTTATGTTCACGTTTTAGACTATCGTTTAAATTTTGTTTATTTATAATAATCCCCACTCTTCTTGGGTGGGGGGAACCGTCATTGAGGAAAGTAGTAAAAGTTGGCGGTTCTCTTTGATTGTAATCATCAATATCATTATCATTATTGTCATCATTGAAAACAAAATGAATATCATCGTATTTCTTTTTACTGTTATCACTAAAATTCGATTGTCTCTTATTATTATAATTATTATTATTACTAATATTACTGATTTTGGTTAAATCATTTTTACTACTATAGCGTCGTAGTTTATTTAAATCATCATCATTATTATTATTGTTGCAATAATCAATCTGGCTGAGACTTTTACTTTTTGTTAAATTGTCATCAATTGTTTGTGTTATCGGTAATATAACCTCACTTTTTACTTTAATGATTTGATGTTGTTGATGACGATATTGATTATCATTATGACTATTGCGGAATTTCTCTAAATCATCCAAGAATTCATCTAAATTCCTACTATTAGTGTTATTATCATCGTTTATTTTCGTATTATTATTATTATTATGATTAATCAACGATATACGTTCAACATTACGTAAATTTGGATCATTGGCAATTTGATTTAATTTCGGATTTAATATAACCGAATTCAATAATGGTTTACTAATTGCTAATAAATCTTTTGGTTTATTTGCAATTGGTTTCTTTTTTTTATTAAAATTCAAATCATTCTCATATAAATTTTGTAACTTTTTTATAACACGTTGTTCAATATTTAATTGGTCATCACTTAAATTCGGATCAATTTCATTATATAATTGTCTCAATTTATTCAACAAAATCTCCTCCTCTTTCGATAGACGTTTCTTTGTTTCTGTTGTTGTTGTTGTTAATGATAATTTTTTTGAATTATCGCGCCTTTTTACCTTAACCTCATTGTTTGTGGATAATGGCGGCTCCATTGTTGTAGTAACGTTGCCTTCTTTTCAAATCAATTATAAATTTAAAAGATTGTTGAAATTTTTGATAGAAATAAGTAGACTTACCTTTAAGTTTATCAATTTGGGCTTCCAATTGTTTGATACGTTCACGTTCTGATTTATTTTCCATAATTAAACGTTGTAGATCCTGTTGGGCTTCCGTTTTGAAATCGTTAGCAACCCGTACTGAGGTTAATAGATCGTTCTGGAAACGCTCCCATTCTTCCTCCTTGACACAAAAAAATTAGTGTAAATTCTCTTTTAATAACGGTTAACATTATCATGATACATTATAACCTCAATATATAAGTTGAGTCAACTTGGCTTATTTAAAATAGAAGTCATAATTGGAAGTTTCTGAAATTTGGTGTACACTTGTTTTTCCACCTCAACTATCTCTAGAAACTATTTTCATTGTTCTACCAACCTATTTTATATAGAGGTTGAGCAAACCACTTTCATATTTTTAAAGGAAAATTGTATTTTTTATAGCATTTTTAGATTATATGGTGAAATTTAAGGGGACTTTGATAAACTAACCTATAATCTAGCATTAATAGTTTTTCAGTAATTTTGATTTTTTCTCAAAATTTTGATTTTGTAGTTTT